>JAOWBP010050301.1:0-10851 GCA_028571105.1 Tragopan temminckii
TGGCCACAAGGGCACACTGCTGGCTCATGGCCAACCTGTCGTCCACCAGGACACCCAGGTCCCTCTCTGCAGAGCTCAATGTATTGGCCTTTCATAAAGTATTGGCAAAGAGAAGATTGCATGTCACCCATTTGTGCTTTTGCATCTTCAAAAGCTGTATTTTGCTTTTCAGACAAAACACATTTCACTGTCGTGTCCAACAAGACAGTAGTGGCCTTTTCATGGTTGGTAGGTTCAGTCAGTCTCCCCAAGCAGTTCAACATGGATCTGCCCCAGAATCTGCCCTGGTGCTGTATGACTCTAAGCCTTTGATTCCTGCATTCATAAGGACACATCTTAGCTTTACACAAACCCTCCAAGAGTGCAGTCTTGAAGGAAGGAGCCTTTTCCTGCCCAGAGATGGCGCTAGTTATTAGAGTAGCACCTTCAGAAACTGCTTTTCTTCTATCTGTGTAATTACTTCCTTAGCAAGTGCTGCTGTGACCAGAAATGCTCTGAATTTATCCTACTGCTCTGTCATTAGCCTGGTAGTCCTTCAACACATGTCAGTGAGCACTCTCCCATGTGGACATGGTCTGTGGCCCAGGTAGTGAATCAACCTGCAACCGCTCTCTGTTCAGGCGACAATACTTTACTAGCACAGATAAGGCCATTCAGTACCAGTTATCCCTCAGACCCAAGTGCTTCTCTAGCGCTCCCAATGTAATGGTGTAGCTGTTAGCTAATCTCAAAGCTTACTGCATATATTCCAGATCACACAGACACAGAGTTTTAGTACAGTAAAAAGTGTCTGGGTGTGTAGATTGCATGTGTTTTACTGTAGGTGAGTCTGGTTCTGACCTTATGTGATTCCAAGGCAAAGACAAACGATTTGTGAGAGAAGCAAATGAAAAAGGGATCAAAAAAAGTGAAAGGGAAGCATGGGAGAACTTTGGGCTCTTCTGGCAGCACCCCTCACTCCCTGGAGCAGCTGGAAACCTGCTCAGTGGTGCTCTGTCAGGAGACAAGAAGGGACAAAGGAAGGGAGAGAAAGGAATCCCACAGTTTTGAGGATGCCTACCTCCCCCATCAAACTCCTTCCGTGCTGAGCAGTAGATAGCCCAGTCCTTTTACATAACAGCATGATCATCAGTGTACCTGAAGTGCTGAGATGCCTTAGAGCAAATAAGGATGCACCTAACCAGCTTAACTGACACATGCATAGTGTGGCACAACCGCACTTATTATCAAGATAAACTTAAGAATATCTAAAATTGGATTATCTAGTTAATTCACATGTTATCAGACCTTGGAGGCATGTTGCATTACATTACCAAGAACATTATCTGCCAGATGGATTTTCAGAAATAGCCATGCACAGGAGCAAGCAGACAGTGGTCTTGTTAAGCACTTTGAAATACCCTGCTACAACTCTGTTCATCAGTGCAACATTTCCCAGCTGGAAAAGGGTTTTGTCCTGGCCAACAGGGGAATAACAACATGAAGTTGATGGAGCAGACTTCTGCCAACCTTCCGTTTTGCCCTTCTGCTTGGCCCTCTGAGGAGGGCTTTCTGCATCTCACAAAATATGGCAGGATTTCAACTAACAGCAATTATTTGGGGCTAATATTCTGGGCTCTGCTCATCCTTGGCTGTTATCTACTTAACTGTTACCACTGCTGGCTTAGTTGGGTAGTCAGGGGACATTAATCAATGTTTCTAGTGGCTTTAGTCAACTGAAAACATAATATTGGCACAATTTCACCATCTGTCAGACAATATTAGTCAGAACATAAAGAATTCTATTTATTTTCTTTAAGCCGTGGAAACAGCCTTCAAACCCTGCAAACTTTTCCATTATATACTGCTGCAGGAGTTATCTCCACCCTATGTTGTATATCAACTGCCACAAAAAAAAAAAAAAAAAAAAAAAAAAAAACCCCAAAAAAAAAAAAAAAAAAAAAAAAAAAAAAAAGCCCAACAACTAAACTCACACCCTCACTGGAACACAATTAGCAAAAAGAAGGCTTTATGGCTTCCCAAAAACTGAAAACTCGCTGTAAATTAGACGATATTAATTGCCAGTAATTGTTTCACCCATAGGGAAAACTATTGATGCAATGACATGTTTATTTTAAAAAGGACCATTAATGGAACTGAGGGAGGTAGACTGCAGAAATGATTGTCTTGCATAGCATTTGAGAATTTGCCTTACTTCTTTGTAAATACAACCTTGATAAAAGCACTTACAGAAAATAGAACTAATATATAGCAACACTCACGTTCTGATGTAACGTATTAGAATAGCATGCATTGATTGTGTGTTACCTGCAGGTTATAGATGACACTATAGCACTAATGGGTTTTGCTTATGGATCTGAGTTTCACTAAAATAAATTCTCGTCCTTGAATATGAATGAATTTTCCTCTGAAGTGTTCTTTAGGCAGCGCAACCACAAGTGTCTGGGCTCAGATTGCACTGATGTCCCTGAATGTTCATGGCCAGCCGCGCCTAGAGCCTCCATCCACATGCACAGGGTCTCCATCAAGCTTGGTCCTGGTGTGTGTATTTTGAAGGTTGATTACTCCTAAATCATCACTTTTAGATAGGTTCCCATTAATAATCTGACTATAATAATTTACAGTTTCTTAGAGGACATATAAATGGCTGACAGATGAAAGACAGTGAAACTTAGATGTTTCATATGAGGTCCAAACCACATTAGAAGAGCATAATCGGAAAAGTATCTCAATCTTTTTCCTCATCATTTTTGCAATAAACTAAGTCATTGTTATCACATAAGAAAGCAGTCCTTCTAAGAAGCTTAAAAATTTTAAACCCCTGTTAATAAAGTTGGTTTGCTGTTCAGCACATAGTCATTATCTGATAGAAAGACAGCATGCAGCTGTATGTTGGGAAATCCTTATAAGGCTGCTGGTAGTACTGATGCTCTCAAGTGACATGGCAGCTCGCTGTGGCAAAGAACAGAGCTAAAAGCACTGACTGGCAGTCTGTTCCCACGTATTTCTGACTTGCCACTGAGGATGAGCAGTGAACGATGAATGAGGAAATCAGCATTCTGTTTTACTAAGTCTGCCACTGCTTCCTTTTCTGTTGGCACATTTAACATCTAAGTGAATCCCTGTCTTAGAAAGTCCTTAAGTGCCTGACTGCTAGCAGTAGGAAAGAACTACCTGTATCATCTTGTTTTTAGCAGTGTCTCCTCGGCCCCGACTGGACTGACCTTTAATCTGTCCCAGTCCAGCTGGTTTAAACTTCAGATGGTGGCTGTAAGTGCACTGCTCTGTGTCAGAAATGAGTTCTCCTGCTTGGTCTGATCCTTCACACCATAATTAAAATACATCTAATTCCACTTTTCATACATAATGACTAGAACACTTGTAATAACAGCTGATAAAGATTCCTATTTCATGTTTCCTTGCTTAAATACCCTGTGGTCATTAAAGTGGAAAGAGCGCCTGATAGGCTCCCTACCTTTTCTTATCAATTTAAAGGCATAAAGATAGATTAAAATAATTCCACAGTACAGAGATTGCAGTTCCATTTTGAACAGGTCACACTCAAGATTTATTCCCCTATATACCAGAGAACACTGATTTAATTAGACAGAAGGTACTGATCTAGCTGGGCTGGTACCGTAATACAGAAGTAATATTGCTGTGCATTTTTCATAATTTTCAGGTCCTCTGCCTCCTTGTACGTGACCATCCACTGTATGCCATAAGGTGGGGGTAACTTGTTAGCTGTCTCCAGCTCCTTTGAAGCACAGATATGAATAGCATTCATCAGTGCAACTCCAATATGAGATGAAATTGGAAACCTCTTCCTGTTTACTAACTGACTTCTCTGCAAGTGACCTGACACCGGAATCTTCATTGTATGTAGTCAGTTGATTGAGTTACACATCCTTCAGAACTGCCACAATTAAAGCAGTCAGTGTTGCAGAGACAGGTATGTCTTCTAAAATGTACTTTACACTTTTAGAACAAATGAAGGAATTAATTTACATAAATGAACAAAACTAGCAGGTATTCCTGTAAAGATTATTGCAGTTTACATAGAAGATTAAAATTTCACAGTCACAGTTTTTGTGGTACACAGCCAAACAATGCTATAGAGGCACAAAAAGACCACCCCTGCCTACTAAGGGAGAAAACAACAACAGCACCGCAAAAATCATAACAGCTTTGCAGCTGCTTTTTTTTTTTTTTTTTTTTTTTTTGCTGTGTAGCAGTATTAATGTGACAGCCACAAAAATTGCACAGTAATATTGTAATTCATATAACTGTAACACTGGATTAATACAATTATCCAAGACCCATAATTATAAAGACAGATTATAAAGATTGGCAGGACAGCAAGCATGTGCACTGCCCACATCTGTAAAGTAGTAGGAATACGGATGAAAATTGTCTATAGAATCAGAGAATCACAGAATCACTGAGGTTGGAAATGAACACCAACCCATCCCCACCATGCCCTATAATCATGCCCCTCAGTGCCACATCTCCACTTTTCCTGACTACCTCCAGGGACAGTGACTCCATCACCTCCCTGGGCAGCCTGTGCCAATGCCTCACCACTCCTTCTGAGAAGAAATTGTTCTTAAAACTTGACCTGATACAGCTATAGTCTATAGCTAGTGACACCACAAATTGTGGAATTATCTAGATGTCCCCGAAGTTGGATGATAATACAATTAAAAGGGAAAGCAGATATTACCTACTTGATTATTTTCAAGAGAGTAATAAAACTACTTTGGAGAATATTCACACATTTTAGAAGTATACAGGAATCTAAATGGTATGGAATTCCATAATTTACACTGCTGATTATAACACTAGCATTGCCATCTGACAGTCTGCAAATTTACAGAAAATATGAACAAGAATACTTGTTTCAAATTTGATTTCTGGATCACACTTCTTTTTCTTTATTTGGTATTAGAATTTTAGGACTTTGGCAAAGTACTGACCAAATGCAACTTCAAATTTCGTTAGCTATAAGAAAAAAAATGAGAAGCAAAGCACTTAAAAGAAGAACCAGTATTAATAGTTTGGCTCACATGGACTTTCCACATGAGAGAAATTACAACAAAGAATTCAGGACTAATTATGTAGTCATGTCTCTAACACATCTAAATTTCCACGGGAAACTAAAAAATAAAAATGGGGTTCATTTCATGACACGCCCTGCGGTCAAACACCTGCTTTCATATTTTGATTCAGTTAACAGTCAATTTAATGACTGAATTGCTTCTTCTAATAAAATATTGACTTCTCAGGAAATTGTGAGCTTCATTGAAAGGCCAAAATGCCATGGAAGGTTAAATAGATCATTTCTGTAAAAATGTAAAAAACCTTTTTTTTTTTTTTTTTCCATTTTCAGATGCTTATGGGGATGTCTACCTCCATTTAAGCTGTTAGAAAGGAAAATATTTTTCTTGTGAAAATATATGTGGAAGGACTGATGAAATATGCTGATTAACAATCGTTTTAAGACAATCCTTCCAAATTGACTTTTAATTCAGTTGTAGAGGGAAAGAGTTGGTGACCTAATTTCTAAAACCAGGGTGTTATGAACTGCATCAAAACTGCTATTAAGAACAATTCCCTAAAATATGATCACTGGATGGCATAGCTGAAATGTACCTATTTTTCAAGTGTTTATGTTTTATTTCTACATCGGAAAGATATACAAGTTCTTAACTCATTTCAATAACACAGCTGTGTCAGCTCTGCCACATGAAATACTTTCAGCAATTTTGGCTTTGGACACATCTAGCTTTACGCTTTTGCTCACAGTAATTTAATAGAGGTGCACGTTGAAACAGTCAAGAGATCTGCACAGGAGAGGAACAATCTTTACAGAAGCATCATTCCATGACTTTTTGCTCCCATGTATTTCCCAACATTGGGAAGAAAAAGCTGCATCAAGATGTTATTTCTTGGAGATGCAAAGTTGTGGAGCAACAAGAAAGGAAAATGAGTAATATGGAGAAAGCTCACACTGGCTCTCTCATCACAGAAGTGGAGATACTGAACACAATTTGCTCTGGCTTCTGTATGAGGTGTTACTCGAACAAGTGGGAGGGAAGGCTGATAGATAATTCTGTGTTCAGTTTGATCATTCAGGTTTCAAAGGAGAAACACCAAAAACACAACCAATATCTTTACCAAAAATGAGTGTGATCTGAACTTCATGCAGCTGCATGACTTAGCATCTCTCTCTTCATTGTTCTTACACTAGAAGTTACTGCACAGAAAGTCAGAGAGATAAACAAGACATCCCACTGCACTAGTTTCAACATCTGCTGTTCCAAAACCTCCATGCTCATTTCCTTTAATCAATTTAAAATATTTTTTTCTTGTTCTGTTCTTTGAAACCCTTCTGTCACTGGAAAAGAAGCCACATCACAATGAATATAATCAACTGTGATCTAATTTGGCACTCTGCAACTGGCACTGTTCTTTAGAGGAAGATATACAAGGGCTGCTCCAAAAGCAATGCCTCCTATTTTATTAAGGTGGCCCACGACATCAGAGGTCAATGTTGGTGGTATGGCAGCAGATGCTGAACCTTCCTGACAACATTCCATTGTTTGTTTTCTTTTTTTCTCCAGGCACTGGAGTATAAGCTCGTACTAACCATTCCTAACACCTGTTCAGAAGCTTTTAACAGCCCTAGTTCTTCCTAATACCCACATAGAAAATACAAATGGTGCATTTGTAAACAAATTGCTTTTGTTATCACCACATACCCTACTTGCTACTTTAGTTACATTGCAGATATTTTACTACTTTGACTCCCTATGTGCACAATTTGTGAAAGAAAAATTAACATAAGTCATTTGTAAGTGCTTGAAGGTATGAAGTATATCATAGATGTAATAGTCCTGTAATGGTCTTGGACATGGGATTGAGTTTGGGGAAGAACAAACAAACAAATAAATAAATAAATAAATGTGTGTATATACACACACGCGTTTGTATAGAAAAATGTGGAACAAAACCATCTCCCAGAGAAAACAGCCACAGCTCTTTCTTCCATGGAATGCCCCACCCATTTGATGTGTCCAAGTGATATTTATGACTTAGAGCTTAAAAGCAGATATGAGCAGTTTATTTGCAGTTCAGAGGCTACCTGAAGAGTGATGAGGTTCAGTTTGTCTGGTCCCTGACTGGCTAAAATTCTTCACTCATCCTGACATCATTAACTTCTGACAGTATTTCTAGTTAAGATCCACATAGGCCTGTTGTATCACAGTTTGCTCGGACTGGTATTTATACCTCCGATCATTTCCACAATACACTCCAAACAAGTTACACTGTTGTGAAGAACTTGCACAGCACCTATAACGTGCATAATGCTTTCTGTCACATGTAAGTAACAGTTATGGTCCCAAAATCAATTTGAATCCAGCTATACACAGCTTCTTTCATATTCTGCCCCTTCTCTCACTCACCTTCTAATTATAGCTTCCATCACAGCCCCTGTACAGGGAAGTATGAATAACATCTCTGTCTATTGACTAATACAGAATGGAGGCATATTTCCCTGCAGAAGGTTTATGATCCATGAGTCCATTACATTTGGATTGCAGATAGCAGATTAGTTTGGAATTTGTCTCATTCAGAAATCACTGACAAAGGTGATTTATCACAATCATTTCACTAAAGGATCTTAGCAGACAATGTTTCATGCCACAAGCAGGTGCTCACTTTCCATCCATTAGGAAAGTCATATGAATGGAGACACCACAATAAAAATGTAAGCATTGTTATTTATTTAAGGTGGGAGAAAAATGTATATGTCAGTGACTTTGATTGCTTTGTTTACTCTGGGAGAAGGACATTAGGCAACAGAATCTAGCTGGGAAAAAGCTTTTCAAGCTGTTAAAATTCATGAATTGGGCAGATATAAGGCTCTCAGTTTTCTGTGCTGATCCTTACTGATGGAGAGATGAATTTACCTTTCACATCCTGACTCATTATAATCCTTAAGAGGACTTGAGTATGACCTTTAGCAGAAAGAAACCTGGAAATTCTGTAGACATTGGCCCAAACTGTCAAAAGTGGAATTTACACCTAGGGTTCATAACTATATTTAAGCCTAACAGGCAAATAAGCACTTCCAAAATTCAAAGTCCTTGTTCAAGTTCCACTTAGGAAGGTGGTAAAAAAAAATTCACCTTTGATCTTCAACATTTAGCATGTAATTCCGACTGCTTGTTCTTCTTGCCAGCAAGGAACAGCAATGGAGGTAAATACCTTAAAATTAATACCTAAGAAGAGTCCTTCTGCTTGGTGCCAGATTCCACCCTTCCCCTTCTCTACAGACTATGTTTGCCTTAAGGACCAGCATCCACTCCCTCTATTCTCTCTTGTGGTTGGGGTCTCAGAGTCTTTAAGCTGTAAGGGAAGATCTTGTCCCTTTCATCCTCTGTAATATACTGCAGCCTGATCACTGTCCCCCATTAACTCCTACAGCTGGTGGCACAGCTCCTCCAAAACAGCACATATCCTGCAGGACAAAGGGCCATCTCTCCTGGCATCAGAAAGAGACCCAAGGCATTCCTGCAGTCCAGGACTTGGAGGGCTGTATCTGCCATATGATGCAGTCTGTATTGAAGCCTCTACCCTAGAAGGGACATCTGCTCCAACACTTGCTGGAGAAATTATTCTGTGGCGTTTCAACAACGTATTTAAGGCTGTTCTAAAAAGTGAAAACCTACACTTGGGATTATTAACTGTATCTGGGCTCCTAAACATATGGCCTGAGATGCTGAAGTGGAGCAGCACTAGAACAACAAACCAGAAACGTACCAGAAAGAAAAAAACATTTACTTGTTCTTCTTGTTCGACCCAAGTCTTCATCTCTCATACCACGGCCCAGTGGACAGGTCATTAGATATTTAAAGACTTCAGACTGACAAACTATTTCTTAAACATCTCATTTCATAGGATGAGCAGAACCATCCCAGGAATCAGCCTGACTTCTCTGATCCAAGATACAGATTAAATGATTAAAGGGATCAAAATAGAGATCTCCTGATAGAGATCCCAGAGGTATCACACATTGTAGGAATCCAAATATTGTACAGTTACTTTCCTGGCTTAAAGAGTGGGACAGATGGTTCACTGGCTTAGTGATAAATCTCCATACTTTCAGTAGCTCTTCCTAGAAATAGCTGAACAACTGAATAATATCCTATCACGGTCTGAAGTGGCCATTTAAAAATGTGTGCGTGATCATAAGTGCAGCTGATATTGCTGTGATTGTCTGCTTTCTTGATTGTTTGCCACACATTTTATTGTAATTTGTAGCACTGCAGAACACAGCTCTGGAGAGGTTTATAAATCTTGCTGCTGTTGAAGTGAATAATATCTCTCGTGTGAATGTCACCTTTTGGAAAGAAATCTGCAAAGTTTTCTGGCAGTACATCTTCTGCAGCATTCAGACGCTAATTGTCATAAACAAAGTGCTCTTCTACAGAATGAAATTCAATAGCAGTATTGCCAACCATACAGGGAATAACAAAGTCCATTGGGAGAGAATGCTTCTCAAAAGTCAGGGTTGGTGGTTTATTTTCATGTAGAGAAGGATTACGTTAATCTTCACAGAATCAAATGAACATAGAATATCCTGAATTGGAAGGGACTCATAAGGATCATCAAATCCAACTCTTGGTTCCACAAAGGACCACCCAAAATCCAAATCCTTTGTCTGAGAGCTTAGTTCAAATGCTCCTTGAACTCCAGCAGTTTGGTACACTGGTCATAGTGCTGGGGAGCCTGTTCCATGCTCACCACTCTCTGGTGAAGAACCTTTTGCTATCACCAACCCTGACCCACCCCGACACAGTTCCATGCTGTTCCCTCAGGTCCTCTGCTCTCTGGTGACGGTGACAAATCTGTGCTGCCCCTTCGCTCCCTGTGAGGAGCTGTAGGCTGCCATGGTGCCTCCCCCTCAGCCTTCTCTACTATGGGCTGAACACACAAAGTGTCCCCCCCTTCAGGGCTGTCTCCAGCCACTTCTTTCTAAGTCTATCCCTTTATGTCTGGCATTACTCCATCCTAGGTGCAGAATCTGGAATTTTCCTCTGTTGAATTTCATGCTGTTAGTAATTGCCCAGTGCTCAAATCTATCTAGATCCCTCTCATCCCTCCAGGAAGTCTATAGCACCTTGCAGTTTAGTGTTATCAGTAAATTTGCTGAGGATGTATTCCAATCCCTCATGAGAACAAAAAGTAGGATACACGTAACTTCATATTAGCAGCACTATGACAGCGTAGCACACTGACATCTTTACATAATTCTTACTCAATGTCTACATATGTACCATCTAAAATGCCAGATTCAAAAATAGAAAGTATACTATTCTCTGAAATAATCTGAAAGTAAGATTGGCTTTAATAGCTTGCATTAAAGGCCTTAAGTATAATTGTTGCATAAAGCTACAGAAAGTTCTGCTTTGGCAAGAGCTTTCTCAACCATTAGCAGAGTTACCAGCACAGTATAGGTATCCACATCTTAGTTGCTTACAAATATAATCACTGAAAAATAACTGAAAGTCTTGATACGTGCAAGACAATCTTGAGCTTCTTGCTCATTTTCAGCTGAATTTTCCAGTTGTGATCACAGGAAAAGACTGGACTGAGACAGTAAGAAGAATAAATGTCACCCTCCCTTGTACAGAGGTGAGTGAAAAGCCAAGTTAAAACTCTTTCTGAGGATGAGGTGGAGAGATGTATCTCTATATGCTAAAGGCTGACTGTCTTCCACCTGAAAAGTGTCAGGCACATTGTCAGAAAGAGAAAGCAGCAATTAAAAAGTCAAAAAGATGGGCA
>JAOWBP010050311.1:0-19762 GCA_028571105.1 Tragopan temminckii
AGACAAATTAATAATTTAATTGCATTAAGAAATAATGAGAGAAGCTGATACATGGGATTAATTACAAGGAAATTCCCGAACTGATACGTGCATGTGGAGCAGTGGTATTTCACCCATGTGCCGGCTCCTGCCGGTGGCTGTGCAGGGCTGGAGCAGCCCTGGGGTGCAGGTGGCAGCCCTTGGTCAACTTGCCTCCTCTGCAGGGGGAATCTGCTCAGCTTTGCATCAGAGCCCTGCCACCCTGGGGGGCTTCAGCTCCAGGACTGGAGGGGTAGAGGGATGTATTCAACGTTGGGTTTGGGATTTTTAGTTTTTGGGGTTTTTTTTGTTGGTTTTTATTTTTTTTTTTTCATTGTCTCATGCATGCTGGCTTGGTTGCTCCATCTGTTGGATGGCTGAAGCACAGCTGAGAGCTCAAAGCAGGTCATTTGCGGGCTGGGTTGTTGCAGAAAGGCTATGGATGAAAAGTTTCTTCTATTGAACAGGTGACCTAACAAGATGCACGTGGCTCACCTCGATGTTTGCAGTGCAACAGCTCCTTCCTGACTCTGCTCAAATGCAGCATGGGGGTGGCTCCCAGGGCAGGAGGAGTGCTGCCCCCTCACTGCCTGCTCCAAGTGCTCAGGGTGCTCTGCACCCCGTGGGATTTGGTCTCCGTGCAAAAGGATGCTTGTGTTTGCATGCTTCGTAGCAGCCTGCATTTCCTTCTGCATCATTGCCATCGAGAAAGATTCAGCACCTGGAGCTCAGCTGACGGTCTCCAGATACTAAATCCCTTTCAGTTTTATAGCAGCGGAGCCACTTAACAGATTAAAATAACTGTATGCTGCAAAAATTCCTATCTTAACTATTAAGGGATTGCAGTGCCAAAGCTGTTATGAGAAAGAAGGTGGAACAGAGAGGATCATGCTCGGTGGGCTCAGCTGGTGGTTTGTGTAGGTCCAGAGAGGGGCAAAAGAGGAAAGTCGTGCTGTCTGGGCATGAGCATGCTCTGAAGTGTAAAGGAACAATAAATGATAACTAATTTTTTTTACTGGCAATGAAAACCCTGTTAATTCTTCAGCTCTCTGTAAAAGTTGGGCACTGCTGGCTTGACCACGTGGCTGGTGAGAAACATAGGGAAGCCTGAAGGACTCAGGGCAGTGTATTCCTCATAAACCCCCAGAAATGGGGAGAGGCAGGGAAAGGAGCAGGAAAGCTCAAGTCATCAATGCCTGCCTCCAAGACTGGAGCCTGTTCCAGAATTTTAGGCTTTATGACCACGGAAGGGTCTTTGAGATGAGAGGTCTACTGGACACCTGTCTTAATGGGGGAAACGTCTCTTGGCAGATAAGCTGGGGAGACTGATGAGAGGGCTTTAAATTAGGATTGATGCTGGAGGGGGTCAGCATCAGGAGAACTGTGATGAAGCTAAGGGAAGATATGGCACTGTGTGAGGGTGACAAGGTTAATGAGAGCATCTAAAGGACGCTCCAAGGAGCGCTGTGGGTTCAGGAGTGCATTTGAAACATTTGTAGAGCAACACGTGCAATATAAGGAACAAATGGGATGAAATCCTTTCCATGATAAGAGTGTCATCTTGATTTATTTGGATGTAATCAGGGCCCAGGGGCTGTTCTGGCAGGGTGTGCATCTTCTGCTCTTCCCAGGCATCTCTTTGGTTCCCAGTGTGTTGTGCAGTCTGTGCCTCTCTGCAGGTAAGTGGAGCTAAGCCTGCTGGGCAGGAGTTACAGACAAAGCTGAGTCCATGGGCATGCCACAGCACTGAGACAAGACGTTTGCCTTTCCTCCTCAAGCTCAGTAGTTCAAGTTTAGGGCAGAGTACAGCAGGGCTGGTGTGCTGAGCTACTTTTGCAGGCCTACAAAAGGAGGAGCACCGTTCTGGGAGCACCAGAGTTGCAAACAGCACAATTGTACAGACCCAGGGAAATCAACAGGATGGAACTGCCCCACTTGTTGAGGGAAGCAGTGGCCTGAGGTTGGCATGCCTGAGCAGTGCTGGAGCAGCCAGCACACGAGGCGCTGGGCCCCACTCTTTTTCATCATTTTAGCTCGCTCTTAAAACATCCCAGCCTTCCCTATGGCTTGTGTGTAACTGCACATAGGAGTTCTGTGGATGATATTGGAGCTGGCATCAGGCAGCCCACGGGATGCCAGCGTGGTGCTTCTCTGTGACTGGGTGTGAGCTCTGCTATCGTTGCCAGTGGAAAAGCAAGTCTGGGAGAAGCCATAGAGATGCAAAAGCAAAGTACTGCAACTGTGAGAAACGTGAGAAACGCTGCCATAGCCAGCTCCCTGCACAAGGGCAGCCCAGCAAATGAAGCCCATTACAAGGATGTGTCTGGGGAGAAAGCGAAAGTCAGATCTGGTTAAGAAAGATGTTTGTGTGAAGTGGTAATTATGTGTAGTGTAACAACAAAGGGTGCACTGGATTGACTGTTAATTGGAGCAGCTCTGGCACTGGCTGTTTGCTTCTTGCTGCCTTCCTCCTGTTTAAAGGAAGGCGTGAGGGCCAGATGACTGTCACACGGGTTTGCTCTCAATTCACTTTTTGTGCAATAAAAAAGCAGTGTTCTCCCCTTTCTCTCACAGTGAAAGGCTCAGATTTTGCCAGTGACACTTAGCACAGTTGCTTACTAAGCTGCAATTAAATTGATTTCCCACCCTCCTTGCCTCTGATGTCTCAGCAGGAGTCGTTTCTGTAGGAAGTGTGAGCCAAGGAGATCGTCAGGCCCGTCTCTAAATTAGCACTGCTCTGCTCCCTGTGTGCATTCCCAGATGAGCCGCATGGCTGCCACCCTGTCCATAACCCCCGACCGTCCCCTGGCACAGCTCCACGCCATCCCCTTGGGCCCTATCACTGACCCCAGAGAGCAGATCTAGCGCTGCCCTCCTCTCCCTGTATTGAGCCACAGCTGCCATGAGGCCTCCCCTCAGCTGCTCCTCGTCTGCATCCTTGATCTCCATTGCCCTCCTTCGGACTCTATAACAGAGTGACTGAGGGCTTGAAGTCTTTACCTCCTCAGTTTTCTGTTGGTGATGCCAGCAGTAAACCTGATTGGGAAGCGATATGAGGAGAGCAGGGCTCGTGTGCTGCGAAACAAATGGACTCTGAAATCACCTTCTATTCTCTAAATATTGTTTGCAAAGCGAAGGAAATAGAGACACATGATTATTATTTTTTGAAACTGCTGAAGGAATACGTCCAAAGGATGTAATTTGGCCCCACTGAGGAGAGCAAGGCTGCTTTGTCCCGGCTTTCTGAATGGCTTTGTCTGCATTTAGGCACACATCATTTCCTCCTCAAGGACCACTGCTGGCATCAGACAGTTACAAACACACCTCGTAGCACATTATTGAGGTGCATGGTTTGCAAGTAAGAGGAAGGCACGTTCAGCAGGGTAAGCACTGACTGCAGCCCCCTCGTGCTGAGAATGATTCGTACAGACCTTCTCATTTTTGCACATTTAATTTTCCTTAATTGTGACTGGGTACAAAGGAGAAAATATTGGGATTAAAGGTAAGAGCGTGCCCATGGCTTGTGCCAGTCCTTGTTATTAAAACGTTGTTTTGTTTGGATTTAAAGCATTTTTCCTTCTGATTCGGGGCACTCTACTCTGCCTGATTGGTAACTTGGGGTGCTTTGGGATGACAGTTGCTGTGTGCTTGTGGAGTATATGGAATACAAGACAACATGGGTTAGTTTTTCCTATGGAATAAGCAAAGACAAATTTTCCTTTTACACTCTCATGCATGGTGGTGGGGAAGGAATGGGGATGAGCTGCTGTGTTTGCAATGCCAACTGTGTTTTTGTCTTATTTTTCTCCTTACCTCTCCCCGCTGACCCTGGATCCCATTACTGAGGGACAGCATTATTCACTTCCATGCAGGCTGCTCGATGCTCTGGTAGCTGAGAGCTCCACAAGCAGTAATAATTGCACAGCTTCCTGGGTAAATAAGGGCATGCATCCCCTTTGCAGAGGTGATACATGGAGAGTTTGGACACAACTTGAAGCCATAGGACAATGAAGCCTACAAACAGCCTGAAATCTGCAGAGACCTCACAGGTCTGGTCTTGTGCATTGTGTTTGTGCAGAATAGGACTTAAGGCTTCTCACTTTGCCAAGTTTGCTGATATTCCTGGGGCAAAACTAAAATATCTGAACTCAATGGGGAGGCTTTTACTGCCCAGTGTGCAGTCACTGCCCCAAGACTCGGAGAAGGACTGATATCTAGAAAGGTCACCAGGGTTTCCTATCAGAAGCAAACCAACTTATTCCTTTGCTTGTTTTGCACACCTGCTCCAGAAGCCCCCTGGCTTTTTGAGCAGCCCTGTGTGTGTAAGCTGTGGTTGTAGTCCTGGGGCAGCAGGCTGTACAGCAGCACCTATGGGTTCAGCACAGGGGTCTGTCTCAGCATTAGCTGGAAATGAACTAATCCAAGTGTAATGTACGTCATTTAATCTCAGTCATGCCTGTGTGGGCACATTTATTTGAGAGAAAAGATTATTCTGCTTCAATTAGTGTTATGTCAATATCAGCTAAGTAATTAAAGGTGTGAGCAAGATGCCAACGATTTATTTCCTTTCTCTACAGCACAGGCTTTACTGAGACTATGGTGGGGATGAGACCTGGGCAAGCAAACATGGGACCAGCCAAAATGTGTGTGAACCATCTCACAGCTGAGTATTAGGAAACATTTCTTCTCAGAAAGCAGTGAGGCATTGGCACAGGCTGCCCAGGGAGGTGGTGGAGTCACCATCCCTGGAGATGTTCAAGAGCTGTGGAGATGTGGCACTGAGGGATGTGGTCAGTGGGGATGGGTTGGACATGATGATCTTAATGGTGTTTTCCAACCTTAATGATTCTATGATTCTATGCTGTTCCCGTCTTGGAAGAGCTGGCAACCATTGCTGCATCAGGAAAGATAAAGCAGAGTAGCTCTCACTTTCCTCCCCATTTCCAGAAACTCTCCTTTGAAGCCATAGGCCCTACTTCCCATCTGTGGGAAATTTTTCAGGATGATATTAATCCAATGACAAAGTAAAAATGTTAAAGAATAAAGGTCAGTTATGGATTTTTTTCTTTGAAAACAGGCTAACATTTAAACTGAAAAGCACAATGTTTTTTTCTGAGAAGCATTTATATTTATACAGTGCCCAGAAATGCCTCCCCACCCCAAATCCTTCTCACGTGTGTCACAGGTGCAGGGATGTGGAAATGAATCTGTTGAAGGTTTCAGCATTTCCACACTCATTTTCTCCTCACTGGGGCTGATTTTGGATGCTGCATTAGGGAACCCCGTGAAGCTTTATCACCTGGTGGCCAGGGTTAGTGCCTGCGGTCGTGCTGCCTGCCTGCGCTCTTGCATGGGAGCCACAGTGAGATTACAAGGGCTGTTAAGTGCCTGTAATATTCATGCTGTTAGAGAGACCGTTTGCTCCTGCGGGCTCTGCTGTCTGCTGCTGTTTGCAGAAGTATTACGCTGATGATTAAATTGCCAATGCTAGACTGCATAGCATGGGAAGCCCCTCCAGCCAGGAGATTTAAAGGCAGCATTAAATCTCTCTCTTTTGCCCATCTCCTTTTTTTTTTTTTTTTCTAGGTGTCTCAAGTGACAGAGTCTTTTTTTTTTCAGGAAACAAAATGCGCAGGGAAAGGGTTCAGAGCCATGACACAAGATAGGAGACAAACCCCTTGCAGACAGGTTAAGAGCATGTTTGCTGTGAAGAAAAGGAGTTGGAGGGGGGGGAGTCAGGTTAACAAACCTATGGTGCTGCCACATGCAGCATCTCCTCTTTTCAGATGGCAAGGACACTTGGAGGGGCTCTGAGGACATGCCAGAGAGAACAAAGTTGATAAAAGAAAGCTGCACGTAATTCTTTCGGTGCTTGGGGTCAGGCCTAGACTGTATCAGCTGCAAATCAGAGTGCTGAGCCAGGGACATGTGGTAGTGCAGTATGTGGGGTGCGATGGCTTGATAAAGCTTTTTGGACTGAACCAGCAGTAGACTATCATAAAAGTGCCCCAGTCCAGCCTAGATTACCTGTGCTGCTCCCCATTTGCTCCCTGCAAGCAAGCTCTGCTTGGTGTTGGCTTTGGGGAGCATCCTTTCCCTACTGCACCCACCCCACTGAAGTCTGACATCTCCACAAACGCCTTGTTTCCCTGGCTTTCCTACAAGGGGTCTGGATGAAATAAGCCCTGATGAAGTGATCATTAAGGAATCTCTTGGTTAATCACTCCTGTCAGGTTTGGTTAGAGAGAGCAGTGTGGGGAAACACCTGGCTGGGTGCTGGTGGGAGGCTCCCTGAGTTCAGAGCTGCTCACACTGCGGTGCTGCTTGTTGGGAGACTGAGAGTAGTGGGTGCTTATAATTACGGTCCCAGTGAGGATCCAGGTTTTAGGAGAGAAGGCAAATGAGTGGCAAAAAAAGTCTCACGGCAAAGAAGGATCTCTCAGTAGCAAACACTGGGAGTAAGCATCACTTGCAAGGAATTTGCTTGTAGCCAACTGGTGCAGTGGGCATCTAGTGTCAGAGGTGAGCAGCAGTGTCACTGCAAGTGTCTCTGTGCCCTTGGCAGCGCAATTTGATGGACAACTGATGGAGGATAGGACCAAATTCCATCCTGTGAATTGGGCACCGCAAGGAGTGCTCCTGAAGACTGCCAATCTCCCCAGGTCTGTCTGAGCAGGAGCTGCAACATCTGCCTGGAGATCTCCAGCTGCCAGAGGCGAGACAGATCACCACAGATGTGCAAAGGGCACAGCTGTGCTGTTTCCCTCTCTGTCCCAATTTCTGGTCTGGATCATTGTAAGACCCATGGAAATTTATTCCTGGCGGCGATGTTGCTGTGTGGAGAAGAGGGGACCCCAAAGCTGAGCTTTGTGCTTCTCAAGAGCCTGCGCTCTCTGGGAAGGGAGAATCAAATCCGGTTGGTTTCAGTCACAGTGAACAGCACTGCAACTCAATTTCCAGCCAATATCTGGATGAAAAGATGGGCGTTAAATATCCTCTTACCCATTGCTGTTCAGACACACTTCCTACCTGTATTTGAGCAGAATACAATTGCACAGAGCAGAACTGCTGAGTACATCCCCTTCCAGCTATTGGTTTAATAAAATCATTAGGAGCCAGGATAGCAGAAGATGGCATTATTATGTCTCAACAGCCTGTTAAATAGAGCTGATCATTTTCGTACAATGCTTTCATAAAAGCAAAAAAAAAAAAAAAAAAAAAAAAACCAAAAAACAAACACCCAACCCACACCAAATAATGCCTTGTAGCTGAGATTTTTTGTACAATGCTTTAATAAAAGCAAAAAAAAAAAAAAAAAAACAACAAACAAACACCCAACCCACTCCAAATACTGCCTTGTAGCTGAGATTTTGTGCTCGCTTTTCCAAAAGCGATTCCTGGCCAGGTGGAGGATGGAGCATCTTCTCCCACCTACTGCCCAACCCCAGCTGCCACAGGGATGGGGTGCAGAGGCCCTCCGCTCGTTATGTTTGTGCAGAGGCAGCAGCTGACAGCCAGCTGCTCTCATGAATAGCTCAGTCTCAGTGGGCAGCGCGTGGCTCACCTTCCAGTGTCATTACCGGTCTTGCTCAGATTATGATGAATTAAAGTATGCTACTAACGCTATTCCCATTTTTTCTCCTCTCTATCTAAGCTTTCTTTTGCGTTTCGCTCCGTTTTGGCAGTGAAGCTGCTTTGATTTTCACTGATAGGCAGTTGTACTTTTCAATTTCGACTCCCGCAACATGATGTTGTTACATTTGTTTTTGTAGCGTGTGAGGATGCTGTGATTAAAAACAAAACAAAGCCAGGCTCACTGAAACAAGGAATAAAAACGATGGGTTAAGGCTCCTGCTAGTGTTAAGGGCCAATATATGTGCAAATTTGGTGTTTGAGATTGGACAGAGTTACCACGGGAGGTGCAGCAGCTGATGTGCCTTGGGGAGCAGGGAGGCATCCTGTGGCTTCTGGGGCTTTATCAGCTGACATGTTGGTGTCTGCCTGGGAGGAGGAAATCCATGATGCTTTATCAGACTTTTTAGAACAGGCAAGATAATACGAAATCTCACAGTCTCCGAAAATGTGCCTTTCTCTTTTGGGAATTTCCCTCTGACTCTTTCCATTGAAGCTTCAGTATGGGCTCATAGCTAGGAGCTATGTTGCTCTTCCCCCAGCTCAATAGACTGTCTCTAGCCATTCAGTGCTCTGCTTGGGGATCACCAAAATCCTCCGGAATCAGCTGCTGGTGTTTTTGGTTTGCCCTTACTGCCCTGTGTGATTTAGGAGTCTGGAGGAGTCCAGGAGCTGCATTTGGGGTGGATGAATGCAACTTTTAGTGGCAGGACCTGGCTTGCGGCAGTAACATCACAGCCCTGACATCTGTAGCCTAAATTTCTGCCTGTCTCTAAGTTGTTAAGTAGAGTTGGAGGTGGGATCTCTCCTTTCTTGCTGAGGCTTGTGCTCACTGTGGATGCAGCATGTGTTCTACTGGGGATGCTTAGGTTGTGAGCATCAATCCTCCCCACCTCATTCCTTTGTAATCATGGGAGGTAAACCAAAAAAAGCTGTGTTTCAAGGGAAGTAAAGGAACATTCCAAACGAACAACCATAGCAAACATTCAGAGCAATTTATGGCATCGCTATTTGTTTGCCAGGCTAACAAGCAGCATGTGGAGAAAAACATCAGGCTGTGCGTGGGATAATTTTCTTCTCCTATTTCTACAGTCAGTCCTTCATTAAATAACTAGAGCCAGTGTAAAGACTCCAAGACTCAGCTTGCAGCAGTGCTGGGGCAGCTCCCCATGCCAGCCCCACTCCTTGCTGCTGAGGAACATGGCCGGGGAGCAAGGAGAAGCTTTGCCATCTGCTGCCCCTGCTTCAGGGCTTAGAGCAATGTGGTGGCTCCTGTGTAAGGCTGCAACGAGAGCTGTGCTCAGAGCAGGGCTAAAATCCCTTTTCTTTTGCACATCAATTACTTAATTTCTATATTTAATGTATTTGCTCTTCATGAGTCAACTGACTTTTTCTGTAATATTTTTTGCTCAAATATTAGTTTGCACTGGCAAAGGGAATGTTTTAAAATGAGCCTTGCAGAGCTCTCCATGAATGTCCTGGTTGCCTTCTTCATGCTTCCAACCCTGACAATTCTGTGATTCTCCTGCTGCTGCTGCTGGAATGCTTGCTCACCTGTGATGTCCCTCGTGCTTTCACTGCTGCCTCTGGTTCAGCCAGCTCTTCAAAACCTTCTATCAAAGCATGAAGAATAATTTAATTCCCTCTATTCACCATTGCCACTTGTGTCTCAGGAGATAAGGGGGTGGTGGTGTGTCCTGGCGGTGGAGCCCATCCCAGTCTGTGGGGTTTGGCCAGCTGTTCTCCAACTGTGCTTCCCATCTTCATCAGGGTGCTGGGCAGAGGGTAAGAGCCGAGCCAAAGGCAGCTTGCTGCAGCTCAGGTGTGCTGCTGGAGGTGGCATTTCCCCTGCACCACGCTGGGTTTTGTTTTTCCCTTCTCAATTTGGGGGAACGTATTGTCCTGATGTGCCTTGTTCCCGCTGCGTTGGTTCACTTCAGCACCTTGCATTCGTCTTTTAGGATAACGAGGATTTTGCTGAAAGCCTGCTTCTCTTTCTGCAGTGGGGAGGCAGAGGATAGGGTCAGTGAGGAGAAATGCATGGTGAACCCTCTCCCATTGCTGAGCCTTCGAGCGCTTTGCAAATATAATTTTCACATGACTCTGAGTGAGCATTATTGCTCCCGCTTTAGAGCAGACACAGAGGTTGCTGGCAGACCAAGAGAAGGAAGGCTCCACAATACAGATGTTTGACAGCTCCCAGCTGAGCTGGCACAATCCACCGTCACAGTTTTTATTTCTGTCGAGATGTTATTCCTTGCATTGCAAAAAGAGGGATGCACTCAAACGCTCAGCCGTACTCGGCGGCTCTGCATTACAGCTCTCTCTGTGTGGGAGGAGAAGCCTTGGTTTGTGCAGCAGGCTATTTCTGGTGCCTCGCCCCAGACATCTGTGTTGGTGTGGGCAGAAACATCTGCTGCAGGCTGTGGTGGGACTCCCACAGCCACCTGTGTGCCGCTCGGTGTTTCGGCTCAGGTGCTGCCCTTCCCAACGTGCAGCGTGTAGGGCTGGGATGAGGCCAAGGGTGGAGGCTTGGTCCCATGTCAGCCAAGCAGTAACTGCCCATCAAAGTACATTTTCTTAATTGATGACTACAGAAGTCCTGTGTTCACTATTGCAGAGGACTGTGTGTCTGTGAGAGAGAGTCAGTGCCAGACTGGGGATATTTGTTTCAGTAATAACAACAAAGCTCAGTGTCTGCTTGCTGGTTTCTGTCCAGATCCCCATGCTTTTTGGAGGTGTTTGGAGTCTGCTGCACCACATAACTCAGCAGTAGGCTTATTTTTTGGTTTTGAGTGTTTTTTTTCTTTTTTTTTTTTCTTTTTGGCTTCTAGATATGTGCAGAACTATTGATCGCACTCAGATGTTGCCAGCATGCATAAAAAAGGAGGAAGGCTAGAAGATGCTCTGGACTTTGTGTCAGGGAATGGGTGAAGCACGGGATGTTCTGGTGCTGGAGCAGAGCTGAAGTGTTGGTGAAGGGACAAGGCAAAGGCTGGGAGAAGAGGACTGAGGAAAGCAGGCTATTCTGCTGGCCTCCAGCTTGGCGTGCATCTGTTGCACCCATGCTCGTGTTCCTGCTTCGTTTTTCTGGAAGAAAACTCCTTCTCAGTCTAGTCACTCTAGGCAAGGAGGTGTTTTTTGCAGTGCTAAGGGAGCCTTTGCTCCAGGAGAAGCTGTGATTTTCCCAGCACCATCTCCTCCCTCCCTGCAGGGATGATTTTACAGTTGTAGAGGAGGCTGTGAGGCAGCCAAACCTCTTTGGGTCATCCCCTGCCACTGCTGAGCTTGGCACTGTCCCTTGGCATCCCTGCAACGCCCAGCCCTGGAGCCAGCGGAGGCAGAGTCTGGCAAAATGCTTTGTATATTTCTTTCATGAAATACCTCGCTGTCAGGTTATTTATTATTTGTTATTGTATTTATTACCTGTTTTGTTTTCTTTTTTTTCTTCTCTTTGCTTCCTTCTCTAAGGATGGCAGCATAGCTTATGTGTGTCATAAAGCAGCACTTGAAGGACTTCCACCTTTCACTGCAGAAACTGTCTGTATCAGGTGCAGGTTCTGGCAGATGGTTTTCACTGGCCTCAAAGTGCACTTTTGGGGCAAATCTACCCTAAAATATTTCTCAGGCGTCAATACAAGCTTTGGACCCCGCTGCCAGACCCATGTCATCCCTGGACTGTCCCTGCTGCATGGAGCTGGTGTGTCAGGTTCTCCCTTTGCAGCCCTTGGCACTCTTCCTTCCCTGCAGTCCTTTCTGACCAGGCTTATTTATTTTCTAGCTCACAATACCTTGCTATGATGCATTCCTCAATAGCCAGGGTATTTTTTACCCTATTACTGAGCTGAGATGGATGAAGGTTAGCCTGACACACATGCTCTAAATTATGCCTCTGTATCTCTGGTGCTGTCACTCACATTACTGCCAGCTCCAGGATCTTGCAAACACTCTGGCAGCAGGTACCCAAGAATCAAAGGTTTAGATCAGTTCTTGCTGTCACAAATGTTTTATATCCAATTCCTCCTCGAGGAGAGTTCTGGGGAGGATGGGCTGCTGGTGATGGTATGAGTGTCCTGCAGCATGGTGGCAGCAACCTGAGCTCCATCTGCTTCTGCTCACGTGTCGAGGATTGGCTCTGTACCCAACATAGGTTACAGAAACACTTGCTTCTGTGCAAAATGTCTGTGGCTCAGCTCAAAATTTGGGTTAATCCCAATAAAGGGTTTTCCAAAGATGAGAAGAGGGGAGAGGCTGGGAATTACTCAGCAGCTCTGAGGAGTTAACAGTAGGGACAAGGGAACTGAGGCGCAGCTGGGGGGAGTTTGGGGCTTGTCCAAAGCTGGGAATTGAGTGCAGGAGCCTTGACTGACAGCATTTCTTGCTGAGCAATGGCTCAGGTGGAGGTGGTTCTGCTTTGGGTGCCACCTGGTAAAGCTCTGCTCCTCAAAAGCAATTAGCTGACAAGGATGTGGGACTTTCTATCAGTTTCCTGAGGACAGTGAAAGTAATGCATATAAGTGCCTTGTGCATTTGCAATTATTTTATGTTGCTTGAATATCTCTTCTCTAATCTCCTCTTTCCCTCCCCACCCTGTCAGAATAAAACCAGGTAAAATAGAGGCTAAGCTTTCCCTCCCTTGCAGGCACTTTCCCTTATCTGGCAATGATGCTTCACATGTGGCTGCCACCAATCACCCTTCATTGCTATGTGGTTTGGAAGGGGAAAGATAGCAGCATTAGTGTCTAAAGCTGTGTGAAGATCGCCATGGAAGCAATTACCGGATGGATTACCACTGCCTTTGCTGCTGTGAAGAGGCCACACTGGGTCACAGATGCCAAGCATGTGAGCAGCAAGATCCCTTTCCAAAGCAGGCACAGGGGCTCCTGATAGGGGTCATTTCAGAGCAGTATAGGAACTGCTGGCTTCTTTGCCCTCCCTTTCCTGCTCTGACCTTTGGCTTTTGTGCAGAAAGAAGAGCAAAGCTCAGCTGGAGAATGAATGCAGCTGTGAGCTCCTAAATACTAAATCAGCTGCCATTCTTGCTGAAGCATGGGAAGTCTGCTTTGACCTTCATGGCTGGGAAGCAGATCCCGTATGCCCTGAAATGGCTCACAAGAAAAATGTCATCTGCCTTTGCAGTATCTCCTTTCTGCTACCCTATTTACTGCCCATGGGTCTGCACTGTTCCCAAATGCCTTTGGCTTCTGATGATGCGAAGACTGAATCTGGCCGGCACGGGGTGGGGGGCGAGGGTGGATGCTACCTTCCTTTCTTTCCCAATTCAAGCACTGTGTAATTGCTGCTGACCTTTGGAGGACCACTCTACGGCTTTCCTGCCTTCTGTCCCCAGCTTTCCCTCTCCTGCCTTGGAGAGGGTGCTATATGCATCATTTGCCCCGGGCTGTGGGAGGACGGGTAGGTGTATCAGATTCTTTGCAGCAGTGACAGGTATCCCAAATCTCATCCTCGGTTGCTATACTGAGTTGTTGTGTGTGCCAGTGGGGATGCCTGGATGCTATGACCTCTTTGAGGAAGGGCAGAGGTCCATCCAAGGAAGATGGATTGGGAAAAACTTCTTGAGTCAAGGACAGATTTCTGTGCTGAAATCAGATTTGTCTGTGGTGAGATGTTGTTTGGGTGAGTGTCTGCAGCAGCTGGCTGTGAGGCAGGGCTGCTGTGGGGCGAGATGGGGGACCATGGAATTTGAGCAGCCCCCGGCCACAGCAGGGCAGGATAGAGATACTGAGACAGCCTTGGGCAGCACACAGCTGCTATGTGCATTGTAGCTGAAGGCAGCTCACTGATCTGCAGTGTTTTGCAGCACAGTGGTGATGTGAGTCCTTTACAGAACATTCTCAAACCTGTGGCAGAGAGAGGAATGAAAGCTGGACCAGGACTGCAGGGTGCAAACAGCCTCTCCCAACAGCAGTGCTGCCCCCCAGCATCCCACAGTGATTTCTGTCTGAGCTGAGGGAGGACCTGCCCCAAGTTCATTTGTCCTAATTGCTGCTGGCAGACCCATTAGTAAGGGTTCACAGGTGCCAGCAGGCAGGGGACGACAAGAACTGACCTAGCTCATCCTTTCTCGGTGGGTTGTGGCAGTGCCTGGAAGTGCTCCATTCTGGAGGATGTGGTGTTATTAAAATTAGGAAAAAAAAAATTCAGCTTAGTGATGGGAACAGTATCAGCCACAAGAGCTTGGAAAGCACAAACCCCACCGGGAGAGGGATGGGATGAAATAGGGCTGCAGACATAAGACTCAGGGAAAAATTTATTGAGAAAATCTCTGCCCAAGCGCACATAGTTTAGAATGAGCAATTGAGCCAAGCAGACCTGAGGGGTCTTGAGGGAGCAGCAGACAGAGGGAGACGACTGAAAATCCTCTCCTTCCTACTGTGTGCCTTCAGGCATAGACAGAGCTGGGTATTCTCTTTTCTCCAGTCAGCAGCTTGGTTTGTGCTGACCTCCTAAATATTCAGCTCATTATACAGTGTAACGTATAAATAAAACAGAAGCAGGCAGCAATATTCTCCAGGAGCATATAATCGGCTTCCTTTCCTTTTTAATTATACAGGATTTGTCTTCATGTGTCAGGCTAGCCTGTGAACTAATTTATTATTTTAACGAATTAAAGTCTGATCTTTGTGCAGCAAGGTGCTCCTGCACAGCTGCACGTGCACACCTGATTTTGGGGAGCGGTAGAGGATGAAGAGCATCTTTTGGACTGGGAAATCAAGGGGGTCAATAGCTGTGTGTTTCTTCTAGAGGTGAGCAGTGTGAACCTTGGGTTTAGGAGAGACAGACGGAGAAGTGGAAGCTCTGTTCTTGCAGCTCTACTGCATATTGCCAAAGACTGGAAGAAGAGTTGAATTCTTAGTGTGATTTTGGCAAAGGCAAAGCAAGTACCAATCCCATCTGTGAACCCTCCTGCCTCATGCGTTGTGAGGGATACAATGGATAAGAGGACAGAGGAACTATCGGGTTTCTGCTCTTTGAAGGGAGAGATATGAGAGACACTCTTATGGGAGACTCCTTCTGGGCAATGAGTAAGTGAAGATCTAATGGAGAATGGAGAAATACAGGAGATAGAACATTCATAACTGAATGAAAACAGGGCAAGAAAAATCACTTTCTTCCAACAAGACCAGAAGTTTGTGCCTGCTAGAAGGTTTAGGAGAGAAGAGTGGAGAAAGGCAAATATATTCTTCTCTATCATCACAGAGAGGCAGAACGTTCTGTTTCCATCATGTTGGAAATTACAGAGGTCACCAGAGGGACTTCTTGTGATCTGGGGTGTGTAATGCATTGTCTCTGCTCCATGGAAGCAAGAAGATGACAGACAAGGAGCACTGTTCACATGTGAAGCTCAGGCCCAGGCTGCCTGCAGGACATGCAGGGGGTATGTTTTAACCTGGCACCACTGCTGGTACTGCAAGTGCTGGTTCATGAGCATGGGATGAAACCTTTCTCCTTAGCAAAGCCCTGGAAACAAAATCTGGCCTTTCATCAAAGAAATGAATCTGTCATTTTTATCTCCCTGCAACTTAGAGTCTCCTGATTTGCAAATAAATTCCCCATGTTGGTGGCAGCCCTAGCCATCCGTTTAAAATTAAAGCTTTGGTGCCCTTACTGGAAACTGCATCAATAATCCTCTGGCAGCGGTTTGTGCCTTCATATTTGGCTGGTGATTTTGGCAAATATAAGCCCCTGAAGGGTGTTGTGAACCATTTGTTGAGGATACAAATGGAAAATGCACAAAGTGCTGGTCCTAGCTGTGATCTACTTAAACATGGTCCAGCTGCCTCAGCTCTGGGATGGCTCCTTGTGCCATATCACTGGCCAGCAGCCTATGCTAAGCCCAGATGAGCATGGGGGGCACTGAGATGAGGCACTGGAAATCCAGGTCAAGACCCAGAACAGGACTATTTCCATCCAGGCAGTGCTCACAGACCTAAGTTCTCAAAGGCCAAGTCCTTTGCTATGGCCATTTTCCAGCAGGGATAATGACAGCATGGCCCTGGTTTCAGGGCCATGGGCAAGTGGGACACTTACTGGAAGATCCTCAGGGACTCGTGTTCCTGCTGAGCTAGCAGAAAGGAGGCAATGCTCTGTCTTTTGAAGACAGCTGTGTGTGTGTGTGAGACCATGCACAGGCAGGAAAAGGTCAGTTGCAGCAAGCTCAGTGATGAATGATTAGAGATCCTCTAGGGACCCAAGTCAGAGGACAGACTTTGCTAGAAAAATGCTTTGTGTTAATTAGGTATCGGTATTAATATTTGATCTGATACTTAGTTGTCTTTCTTCCCCCAACCTGAATGGTCTCAGCTCTGCTGAAAGATACTGAGTCACCCCCAAGCGATGGGAGGTCCTTGGCTCTGCTCTGCATCCTCACTTGAGGTAGCCCTTCAGGGCCTACCCCATGGAGCTGCCACCAAGTGCCCAGGTACATCAGCAAGTGTCACAACCCTCAAACTGAGGAGTCTTCACAGGACAGAAGATTGTGAAAGGCAGGTGACAGCCTGGGATCAGAGCTGCCTCCCTTTCCTGCACGTTTTTGGTGTCAGCACAAAGCTGATGAAGAAGGCCCTGAGCCAAAGAGGTGCTTAAGAAAGTGCTTAACAGTTAAGCATTTAAACAGTGACTTCTGTGGGCTCACACAAATGCCTGTAGTTGGCTAACTTTGTACTGAAGTGCTTGGATGGCTTACAGGAGGGTAAGCAGAAGCAGGGGTGGGTCCTGTGCCAGTCCCCCAGCTGCTGCACAGTACCTGGAGCTCCCCAGAATGGCTCTGTGGGCACAAAGCCTGGTCTCAGGAGACACATACCCCACTTCTGGGACCACCACATGAGGCAAAGAGTGTGGCCTTGTTGCTGTGCCTGTCACTTAGTTTTGGTACTGCAGGTTGGGAGAGGGCTATCAGGACTAGAGAACAGAAAAAATATATCCCGAAGTTTGACTTGCACCTCGATGCTCAGCTTTTTCAAGTGCCTCATGTGCAGTCCCACCCTGCAAATTGGGATGTTTGGGGAGGTGGGGAAGAGGATGGAGGCAGCGTGATGCCCTGCTGCTTTCCCCTGCTGGGGCTGCTGTCTCTCTTAGTGCCTCCTCGGGCACCAGGGCACAGGGAGGGATGAGCCCTACTCTGTTTGAAGTGTTATACATAATCCCTTCAGATGGCATTAGCGCCTTGGACAGCAGCAGCCCTATAATCAAGCCTTCCGCTCACAGGGGCCCAGCGCTTTGGCATGATGTTTAAATCTCATTTGTGTAATGCCTGGCTGCAATTCCTGCCAAAGGATTACCCTCTTTCTTTGGTGTCCCTGAGCAGCAGCACACAAAGAGCTCAAATTGTTGTGGACTGGAGTGACATGCCTCAGGATATCGGGGTCCCTAGAGGCTGCTTGCGCCAAATAGAGAGGAGTTTTCCCTTGTTTACTGGAGCTTCTGCTAGGCTGATGTATTTTTATATTTCTACTGTCCTCCTTTTTACTAATGCCCAAGTCCCAGGAAAGCCTCAGAGATGAACACTTAGTTAGGGATTAGGGAGGCATGATCCTACCTAAGGAAGAGAGAGGAAAGGCCTCATGGCGGCTGCAGCTCCTCACAGGGAGCAAGGCTCTCTGCTGATGTGCTGAGGTTTATGATCGTGTCCCAGTGTGATGACATGCTTTGTTTCTGCTGGTGCTCCCAGCTCTCCAAGTGACTGAGCCAGACCCCAAGAGGGAGAGCAGGCACAGAATGCCCTTGTGAAACCCTGTGCATTGTGCCTGTCCTGCTTGTGTGAGTCTAAATGAAGCCAAAACAAAAACAACTTTTATTTTAGCAAAGGCTTATGTTCTCTATTTTAAGCCAGTAAACATTGCAATGGAGTGAATCAGGAGCCACTTTTAGTTCCTGCTGCCCACTGTCTTTCCTCCTTGGCATCCACCTGCTCTCCCAACTGCTTTCAGCTCAGGGAATGATCTATTTAGTGATTTTTAGTGGATGATTTTTTTTTCCATATGTATTTCCTTATGAACTCTCCAAGTTCCCTGCTCAGGACAGGACAGTTCATTTTGCAAACCTTCAGCCCATATCTGGGGGCAGAACTGTCCTGGGGGATGCCTCGTGCCCTAAGCAGCCAGGGAGGCTTGTTCCTCCTTCCTGCTCCAGTGATCCCTGCTTTACTGTAATCACACAATTATTATGCCATTAATATGTTTGGGGAAATCCACATAAACAAAGCACTAATGGTTGCCAGAAGATTGTATTCTTAGCTGCTAATGACCTGCTATTCCCCCACAGCACCACTCCCCCTTCTTTTGTTTCTGATCCATGATTTAAGCAGCACATGACAAAATACACCTTTGCACCCAGTGCTGTTGCAGTGGAAAGGCACCCCTGTGCTTGGTCTTGGTTTGTTGTTTGACCTGTTATTTGCTGTTGTTGGGATCTGGGGGTGTTTTTGACAGGCTGCTAAAGGAGGAGGTTCTCCCTGATCTGCATTCTCGCTTGGGAGCATCCCTGCCACATGATGGGATGCAGTTGATGCACTCTGCAGTGGGTAAGAAAATGCAACAGAGGCATCGCAGGGTGCAGCATGGAGGAGAGGGTGAGCTTCATAGCACTTGTGGCCAGAGCTACTCATTTTTTTGATATCTTTTTCCACTCTTTCCTGTGGATTCATTCAGTCTCTCAAACTCTTTAAGCATTGACTGTTTCCAGTAATTAATACTAGCCATTAAATTGCAGTGCTAAAAGAGAAATTACCTAATTCCAAGGAAAAACAATGAAAATTTATTACTTGTACATGAGAGAAAATGAATATGAAGCTTAGGGAGAGGAACTCTGTGGAAGATAGAAAGGCAAGAAGAGTATTGACTTAATTCTTTTCTAGTGCAGGGTAATTTGGCTTCTAAAGTGAGTTAGATCACAATAAATTAAGTTTAGATTTCTGCACGTCAGTTAAGTAATTCCTAAGACAGGACTCTAGAGCAAGGAAGAGGTGATAATATGTGGGGGAAATATTACAATTAAGACCTCATCCAGTGACCCAGAACTGATGTCCTGTCTCTAGGTGGGTGAAGCAGATGAATCAAAGCGGGTTGTGGAGTTTCAGGAGGAAATGTTGCAAGGGTGTTGGGTGTTCACCACAGAGATGCTCCAAGTGTGCAACTGGGCTGGGGATAGCTAGCAAACAGCATTTTCCTGACCCACAGCAGCCCTCCCGCTCAAGCTTGTTGGAGCCTTTCCTGAATGGTGTGTGTCCAGCTGCTCTGAGCCTATTGGATTTAATTGACATTTAAATATATAGAAAGACATCTAACGGCCTTAAGTGCTCTGTGACCACTTTTAAAATCCATTTCTCATATCAAGTTTGATTTCTTTTTTTAAAAAAACTAGTTTTACTTTTCTTCCTACCATTAAAATTTAGGTGGCAGTTGTTTTAACAGAGTAAGTCCCCCCAGGCACATCATGAAATCTTTATAAACTCGAGGGCTTTGGTGGACCTCTGATGCAATTGGCTTGCTTTTCCCTCATCTTTTACACGGCAGTAAATCATGTTTTGCAAGATGCCTCAGAAAAAACATCAACAATATTTATCACCCCGTCTACATCGGTCCTCCTGAAAACCTACAGATGGTTTATGTACATTCCTCTGCTCGTAAACCTGCTGGGCTGTGGTGACCTAATCATTTTAATAACTCTCTCCCAGTCTTTGAGGGCTTTCTTCCAGTCCAGCTGATGGTTCAGGGCTTTCTTTGTGTCTTGCAGCAGGATAAATTCTGGAAGAACTCCAAATACAGCTGTGAGGTCAAGCTATAGGGCAATAACTACCCCATACCTACAAGGCCCTGTAGCCTCGGCTCTACCAGCATTTTGGGGAGAGTCCCTTGAAGCAGGGTGCTTGTTGGGTACTGTGCTCTGGGGATGCCCTGCAGTGGTGCTGGTGGTTGGCTGGTGAGCAGCAGCTGCAGCTCCCTCCTCCCTATCCTGTTAACACAGCGAGCGCACTGTCACATGTGAGTAAAATCAATTACAGGATAAAAATCACCCATCTCAAAAGCTTCATTTTCACTATTAGCAGGCAAAATCTCCTTTGAGATGGTGTTAACAGAAGTAAAAAAAAAAA
>JAOWBP010050397.1:0-19750 GCA_028571105.1 Tragopan temminckii
ACAGCTGCCCAGAGAGGCTGTGGATGCCCCATCCCTGGAGGTGTTCAAGGCCAGATTGGATGGGGCCCTGGGCAGCCGGGTCTAGTATTAAATGTGGAGGTTAGTGGGGAGTTGGAGATTCATGATCCTTAAGGTCCCTTCCAACCCTGGCCATTCTGTGATTCTGTGAGGGGGAGAAAAGAAGAAATAATCTGGAGAGTCACCAGACCTTAATGCCAAGCTGTAATTAGAGGGGTGCATAATTAAATATGGAGGTAAAGAGAAAAGGAATAAAATGCAACATGTGGGTTGCTTTAAATGGAACTCCATAAGTATGTGCATTGTTTGCTGTCGTGTGCTGTTTGTACTTGTGCAGACTCAATGACCCTGCTGAAGGCCCTTTCATTTTCTAATAGCAGTTTCATTTCTTTGATGCTGTATCACTGACATCGAGGGAGACTTGATTATGTACTTTAGAGGAAGCAGAAGGAGATCTATAGTTACAGTGTCTGACTTGTTTTTGAGTTCTTAAGGATATTTGCAGTGTAAGACATACTAAATAAAACCCAATTCCAGTCTGCTCTTGAGACCAGTCATTATGCACAGCCAGACAACAAACATGGGGGTGGGATGTGATGGAGTAAACGTTTGTTGTTACTATGCTAATTATGCATTTCGTATAGACCTCCATATAATTGTTACAAACAAAGCATTTATGTTCTGTAAAGCACAGAGTTTGAGCAACTCAGTTGCTCAGGTTGCTTTTGTATATGTATGTTAATACAGACCTGCAGCACAGCGCTCAGAAATAATGTATTTGCTCAGTTAAATTTCAAATAGGCATCAAAGAAAATATTTTGGGAGCGGGATGTGGTGGCTGTGAGGCTAGAAGCCTGAAAGCAGCTCAGCTTTTGTAGCTTATGGTGACAATTCCTGTTGTCACTGACTGCTCCCACTCAACTTACATGTTTGTCAAGGGAAGTTGTTAAGAATATTTTATTTATGCTCTGGAAGAATGTATAGGAGTCTGACATGTTTTGGAAGAGTGAGTAAACAGATATCCTAGAGATTCCCAAAGATGGCAAGACTCGGAGGGAGACTGAGACAGCATATGGATGCCACACTTTCAGTTGTATGATAAATTTTTTGGAGCAAGTTTACATTCAAGTGGATGCTGTTCCAGTAACTGACCTGTCAGGTGGGAAAGGCATGCAGTATTTTTCATGTGCCTATTGAAATTCGTGTGGGCACCTTTGGGAAGTTGTAGGCTTCAATTAAAGCCTTCTCTTCCCCTGAAGCAATATGCTGCTGTCACAGCTTAGCTGAAACAAAATGCTAACACTGCCATAAAGCAGTGACAACACAGCAGTGGATTTCTATTTTGCACGTGTAAAACACTATTTTAACCTGAGAGCTAATCCTGTGTGTCAGAGAAACCATCAAGGATGTGGAAATATGCTTACATTTATGCCAGATCAACCAGATTCTATGATATAATAACATGTTGCAGTTACAGCTAGTGCACAGTGAATCTCCAGGTGTGTGCACACCTGAGTACAACACAAGCACACTAAATGCACAACGTGCTGGGTAAGTGAATTGTGGCTCTTCGACATTTTGCTAATAGAGGCACTGGGCAGTGTTTGAAGATCTTTTAAATTTTAAGAGGGAGGAAGGCAGTGTTTCTCTGCAAGCATCAGAGTTTGTTTGTTGGGGATCCACAGCGTCATTTCTTAAGCCTGATATCAACCCTCAAAGGTAGGCAGGTATGGTTTATCCATAGATAAGGTTTAGATTCTCTCTGTTCAACTGTAGGGAGAGTTTTTTGACTGATCTAGTACTGCACTTGTCTTCCAGAAGCTTAGAAGGTTGTCACATAGCACATGTGGGAAGTGTGGCACTGTTTGTTGTATACTTGGAGAGCTTTGTATGCCTGTTTCTTGCTTTAGGAAACACTGAACAAATCCACTAGTTCCCGAAGCCTGAAGTCTCTCGAAACAGACAGTGGTGAAACAGAGCTAGAACGAGTTCTGCGACGTCGGAAAGTGACTACTGACCAGGACAGTGGCAGTAAGTGCCCTGACTCCTTCATAGACCTCTTCCTGCCCCTGCATTGAGACACTCTTGAAGATTTACTTTCTCTTCCACTCCATTGCTGTTTCAGCCATTATGTCTTTAAAATTGCTCTTTAAAATTCCATTTTGGTTTCTGCGGGTGACTTGAATTCTTTTTATGCTTTGTCTCTAGACCTGTCAACTTGGCTAACATAAGCTTTAAACTTTTTTTGGGTTTTAGATCCCACTGGAATCTTGGCCACGTCAGAATCCAAATCTCTGCCTGTGTTAGGTTCAGAAGCCAGTGGTGCACAAACAGCATTGAAGAAGAAAGATTTGGAGACAGAATTCAGTTCCAAAGTACCCAATTCAGGTCCTGTTTCCAACCAGCTGAAAGGTGCCACGGATTCCAAAGCTATGTTACAGTAAGTAAAATACGGTTTTCTAGGTAGCTTTCAGTACCAGATCTGTTTAGCTGATGCATTTTGAAAGTGGTTTCACTTCAATATTACTTAATGGGATAAATGTAGTATCTACAACTGTTTGCCAGTGACTCCTCAAAGAATTCAGTCTCACATGGAGACAGTTGAATTTCCTGTAGTAAAGCTTTTTTCCTGTAGAATCTGTGATTGTTGTTCCTTAAAAAAAAAAAAGAAAAAAAGAAAAAAAGAAAAAAAGTTCTTCTCTACCACGGAAAAAAAGACCAGAAGATTTTTTGAGGAGTAGCAAAGTTGAGGGCTTTTCCATATCCTGAAGAGCACATTTAGTTACATAGGTAACTCTTGACTAATTTTTTTTTAAGGTAGTTTTAGCTCAGTGTTTTCAATACAGCAGTACTTTCAGATAGAGTCATAGAAGTCGTACTGGTCTGTATGCAGTTGTGCCGGGTGGTTTCTATTGGAACGAAATGAATGCAGGCTATTACTCTTACACATTTTTTGATAAAAATTGTGACTTACCCCCAAGATTAAGGTTCTTCAGAGGAAAATAAAAAAAAGCAGTTAATAGTGTATTTGCACATACGGAGAGGGATCTTTTATCACAATGGATTGAAGATCCAAGGCGTCAGTTTTGTATCAAGGAGTTAAACCTGCTTCAGAAGTATTTATTTCAGACAGATCTGCTGGAGGATTGGCTTTGTAGCAGTACCACGCTCCTTGGGAAGCTGGACTGTGCACTTGCTTGGAAGTTCTCCTCCTATCTATTTTTATGATCTGATATTTACTTCACTCTCCTGCAGGTACTTTTATCATTTAGTTTTGAATGGATGAAGAGCCCAATTTCCTTTCTATGCCCTTCAGTTTTATTTAATTTACACTGAGTTTTAAAAGCAGACCCCTTTTTCCACTCGTATATTTTCCCCTTCTATTTCATTAAAGTATTTTTAGAAGAAAGATGATCTTCATTTTAATTTAATCAGAAAGATGAAGATTTGTTCGACGGGTTCCAGGATGTGAATTCAGGATGTGTATTCAGGATGTGAACAATGCTGTTGCATTTTCTTGGACTGACAGAACAGTTCACCCTGACAGAAAGGTGAAGTTGTTCCTGAAAAATACTATACTTGTAGTTTATGGATTTCCAGTTTTGAGCAGATAACCTTTATCAAAAAACACAGCAACTCCCACCACCTTTTGTCTACCTTTTATTCCACCAAACTAAGTGGAAATTGCATTTGCAAGAAAGGAAATGAAATAATTGCAGGCCCCAAGGTCTTGTAGAATGCGTGGTGAATTGACAGTGAAAAGGATCTTGTGTTGACAGTCACAGTTGTTACGTGTTATAAAAGCATACGTGAAGCCCAATTTATTTCTCAGCTTGCCTATTCAGTGACATCCTAAAAGACACATTTCATTTTAATTTATCTGTTTAAAGCATTAAAACAAACATGATGGGCCAGATTCCTCAGTGCTGCAGGGCTTCTTTGCGCCCAGTCACTGGTGTAAATCTGGAAAGGCTCAGCACGGAGGATGGTTTTCCAATGGGAGAGAGAAGGTGCCAGGCACCCCAGCCCTTCTGCTGGGCCGGCAGGGAGGAGTGGAAGCAGCCATAGTGCTGCTGAAGTGCAGTTACTTTTCTTTGCCTCCTGGGTGCTGCTTGTAGCAAAAGTGAGCAGAGGCGGCCTCCAGACTGCAGGGAGTGCAGCGCTGCTGTGAGGCAGGGCTCATTTGAAGCGGATATCAGAAGGAAGTTCATTTGTCGTACACATCTGACAGCTTAGATCTGTAAGCAGGCAGTGTTGCAGTGTTCTAGGCTTCCCTGGGCACATCTGTACAGGCAGTTTAGTTTGGATCACAGTGCATTTCTGAAGGGAATCTCCCTGCTGTCCCCTTTTGCTGTGCTCAGATGTTCATCCTGCAGTGGTTTCAGTGCACGAGCCGGATCCCTGGGTTCACTGTAGGGTGAAGCTAAGTCAGAGATGCAATGCAGCCTTTAGTGGCTCGCCCAGGGACCACAAAAGAGCTAGTTCAGTGCATAACCCCTGAAGGCTGCTGTGAGGACAGGGGTGCAGAGCACAGACTGTTTCTCCCTGCTGCACCGCTGTTTCCTAAAGCAGTCTGCGTTAACTAAACAAACCGCGCGCGGCTTTCACCAGGAACCCTTCCTGACAAAGACACACAAAAGACTTATTGTGGCACTTCTCCTTATTCATACCTGAGGTAAAACGTTGCAGCTGTCTCATCATTTATGATTCTTTGAAATCTGACAAAGGTGTGACCTCCCTCAGCTGTTTGCAGCAGCCGGGCGAACCTTTTATAGCACGGCAGAGGATTGCATGTCTCATAATCCCCAGGTGTCTCTTCCAGTGCACTGCTTAACTCTTTTTTTTTTTCCAGCTAGATTTTAATGTGCAGCTTCTTACAGAAAACCTTGCAGATAGTCATGCGTGACGTGTTTTTCTTTGCTGTGCTGTCCCTTTACAGACTTGTGGTCTGAAAGAGGCGGGGTAATACTTAGAGACATTTAAATGCTGCCAGCCCTGTGCATCTTTCTTCATTGACATTAAGTACATCTATTCTCATGGAGTAAGAAGGAAAATGTCTGTGAACAGCAATGACAGAAGTTGGCTCATTGAGTGAAGTCCTGGTTCCCACACCAGCACCAACGCAGTGACAACCTAAATACTGTTGGACAGTGAGATTGCAGTCTTTGGTTCAAGCAGGGCTCCGTGCATAACGTGGTTATTGCTACAGCTCGGTGTTTCCCAAGCATCACCCCCAGCAGAATCAGGTGGACTGCTGACTGGTTGCCAAAAGAGGGAGAGTGGAAGAAGGCTGTAATGTAAGTCAGTGTGGTTCGCTCCGAGATTTTCTGGTATTCAGAGTAATTGACGATGACTCGATTAATTCGGAAGGAGAATGTAGGGTATGAACCACAAGGTTAGGGGTAATTTCAGAACAGGAAATTGCCAGAACAGAGGTGTGCTGCCTTGAAGCAGATGGTTTGGAATGCGTGAAGTTTAGCTGAGTTGGTGAGGGGAGATGTAAATAATGTGTCCTACAGGGGGACTGAGGCTTTATCTTGGTATTCAGGTAACTTCCTCTGGAAATCATTTCTCAGATGTTTAACCCAGCATGGGTGTAATTCTGTGACAATTGCTTAGAAGACAGTAGGTGACAATGTGGCTCTCCTGGGAGTGCAGAGCGTTTTGTGACTCCCTGCGGTGAGAGACACAGAAGGGAAAGGTGTGTCTGGCTCTGCCCCATTTGTTTTTTTTTTCCTGTTCCTCCCCCCAGAATTTGGTAAACATTTTGTTTCTGGGCAGCACAGACCTCTGTTAACAGTGAACCGCAGAGAGGGTTAGTCTTAATCTCATGATTTTATACAATTAAAGGATTTGTCCTCCTTCTCCTGGCTGTAATCTTAGTACCCCTGAATCATCCACCAGCTCTGCAGGAAGCGGCTCAGCCGCAGCGAGGCAGAGCTACAAAGGTTTTCCAGGGCAGCTTGAGCATGGGCAATTTGTTCTGAACAACAAATGAAGGAAACGATGGGATGTTCTGAAAGTCTGAAGTCTCTGTAGTTTTAACTGTTTTAAAAGCTACTGTCACGTGTTTTTCTTTAGGCTGTACACTGTGTGCTCTAACTCACAGAAGCTCTTGAAGGTTCCTCACGGAAATTAATTTGCTGATCTTTTTTTGAACGTTTTCAAAGCAGTGCCTAAAATGGGAACGCTTTGCCATGACTTGATCCTGCATAGCAGTCAGTCTGCAGTTGCATTCTGCTCGCTGCTGCATCGACCGCTTCTACTCGGCTGAGTGTAACAGAAGCACTTCTGAAACGGACAGTGCAGACAGCAGCAGAGGAAGGAGCCAGCAAACTAATTCACTTGTGTCACTGTATGCATCCCCTGTAACTTGCGTTGGACAAATGCTTGACTGAAGACTTTTTCAGGCTTGTAATCGGTGTCTTTCTTACTATTGTTTGGTTTTCGCCTTTGGTTCCGCCTGTTGCTGTGTTAAAAATTCTGAAGTATTTAGTAAACAGGGGAGGTTTTGAGGAAGAGAAAAGTGAGCCAGATCTCTGCTGGCAGACCCCTAGGGCGGCAGTATGGAGTTGCAGTGAGAAGTGCCTGTGATGCTGCTCTCTGGAACTCGACCAAATTGAAGGCTGATAGAGATGAGTTTTGTCACTGTTTTTGTCGCCCTGTGAGTGCATGAGCTCCACTGCGTGAGTGATGGTTGTCTTCAGTATTGGGGTCTTGAAGGAAAACAGGAATGGTGGGAAGTAGGTGGGTGGTATTTACAGAAATGAGAAGCTGTGGCCACGATTTTTAAGCTTCATTGAGGATTTAAATGTTGGTGAGCCAAAGGCAGGTTAGCTTAGTGCTTTGAATCTCATCTTTTGGGCAATAGGGAAAGCACTCGTTGAGTTTGACTTGGAGTTTAAGAGCAATTTTATTTGAAGAGGGGCTACAGGTGTCTCAGTGCTCCAGAGCAGGGACCTTGCTGAGAGACAAGGACTGCTAATGTGGTGTTGTGCTAATGCTGGCTTTTCTATCAGAGATCCCAGCCTGGGTTCTGGGCAGAAGACCAACCTGCAGTTCCCCATGCTTGTACAGTGGGCATTGCTGGAGTAGATTTGGGGCAGTATTTTCTAAACAGGTTGTTTAAAAAAAAAAGTAAAAAAGGAATTTTGCTTGAACGGTCCATTTAGCCTTTTGCTTTTACATATTGTTAGAAAATTGGATGAGACTTCTTCCAAAAATTTTTTGCAATATTTACGTAACATCCTGGTTTCTAATAGGAATATGTTTCAATAATTTCATGAACGGAGCATCAAGGAAGGTTAAATCATAGTAAGGTTATAATCTGAACCGGAGGAAACGAAGAAAATCCAAGTCTCAATTGACTGTCTGATACTTCGTTTGTCCTTTTGTATTCTTACTGTAAATGAGTTACAAAAGGCCCAGCAGCACTGCTTCACTGATGATCCATTGGTTATAACCCTTTTATTGCTTTTGATCTCCTACTGCAAGCAGTCCTTCTTAAAGCTGCATGGAACTTTGTGTATCCCATAGCATTAATCTAAAAAGCATTTGTCATTTAAATCGGGATTTGATAGTACAGATTTTATGTGTTGAGTCCTAAAAATATATGCAGACCTATGAACAATTATGTATGAATAATAGAACTAGGAGCTCAGTTTCTGACTTAAAGCTGTAGTTGGACAAACAGCAAGAATACTGATAGCGATATTAACAATCTCAATGAGGGAAGAGCTTTGCTTAGGGCCAGACAGAGCTACCTTGGCTGGACAAATCTTTCATCATTCAAAGCTGGCTAACTACAGCTATACTAATTGCTTTTTCCAAGCTTTATTTGTAATAGCAAAAACTGTTCTTTGAAAGAGGGCACCAAAATTATGTTCATTCTTGCACTGAAATTTTATTATGCCTGTATTCTGCTCTTGACAACTATTGAACAGGAGCTACAAATACCTAATAAATAGGGTTAATGATTTCCAACAATACCTCGGCTCTAACAACAGCACTGTCAGGCTGGTGCTGCAGCAGTGTAAAGGATTTGAAGAAGGGGATGTTAGTACAACACAGTCTGAATAGTAATTCTTATTTTTATGCTTGAAACTCTGGTTTAATCACTGGTTTTCTCCATTAAAGTACTTTATATCGACATCTTTCATTTTTCTGACCTTTGAAGGTGGTAAATATGATTGCTGTTTTATCCATTTTTGTTATAAACGAAACAGACTTCAGAGCGTTTGGCCGTGCATCAGTTGTTGGAATGCTGCCATACACTAATGCAGACTCCCCACTGTGAGCCCAGTGAAGAATTATACTTTGATTCACCAGATTGTATTAAATAGTCCAGCTGTTGGGATTTGAAAGATAGTTACCTCCAAAGTGAAATAGAAATGAACTTGGCATTTATGGCTTTGACCATTTTTATAGTGTTGGGCAATCAGCTTTTCAGAGGTAGCACTTTTAAAAATAACCCTCTTCTGGTTACGCTGGTTTAAAAACTTTAATTTGCTGTAACGTTCAAAATACTTTACCGTGTATTTCCTGGAATGATTGGCAACTTTTGCATAAAATAAACATTATTTTCCTTATGATATCACTAGCTTCCGATGGCAATCAAATGAGTCTGAAACTGCATCTATTAGCACCAATTTCTGAATTAATTAACTTAAACCAAAGTTCTTATGTTAGAGACAACTCTTGTAATTAAGGCTTCAACGTGGAATTTCATTCAGTACATCCAGAGCTTCAGTAGCGACCTGAGTTAATGCTCTCTGAAATGGTGTGACAGCTGCAGTTTGTGGGAACATTTATGTGTCTTTAACCTGCACGCTGACTCTCCTGCTCAGGTAGGAGCCAGCCATGGCCGGCCCAGCACTCTGGTTGTGGAGCAGGTGACCTCTTTCTTCTTTGTCATTTTCTGTAGGACAAAGACTATCAAAATAAAGGGTAATTTGTAGCAGATGGATCCACCAGATGAATTCCTTTTTTTGGCCTCCAGTAGGTTCTACTTTTTCCTTTAAAGAACGTGTTACCTTTGCAGTACAGAAGACCATTCCTTATGAGTAAGCATGAATATAAAAAAAAAAGGTGGCTCTAGACTAGTAAATGGATGCAGTGCACACAGAGCCTTCCTCTGCTAAGGTTTCCTGTCCATTTTTGTCCATTTAGCTATGTAGTCATCTGTACTGTATTCACCCAATGTGAAGATGTGCTGGGTGTAGATGTGTAGCACTAAGAAGCTCTCTCTGAGCATGTCTGGTTATGTACCCACAGGCATAAGAGCCAGCTGCTCTGGAGGGCTGGTGAAGGAGTCCACGAATGTGAGCTGTCTGCCTGCAGAGCAAGGCAGCTCTTGGCAGCTGAGGATGGCATAGGAAATATCCCCACCTGCCACGTGTTCGGGTCATGCTGTCCTCTTGTTGGCCTTGTTCTATTCTGGTGCACGCTAGCTAATCTAAGGATTTACCTGCATGCTCTCAGCAATAGGACAGAGCTTTTGAATGTGGACAAGTGCCGTTAGTGTTTAAGCCAGCCTCAGTGTATAATCCTGGTGACTCTGACCTTTCCTTGCTCTCTCCTTGCTCTGAGGGATTTTCGTCTGCAAGAATCTGTACTGCAAGCAGACAAAGTATAGTTCCATTTCTAAAGCAGGGAACACAGGTCTAACACTGCTCTGTATTTCAGCAAACCCATTGGGTGAATTTTCAGATCTCACTTGCACTCCCTCCCAGCATGTTGGTGCTGAGCCACAGTAGAAAATCTGGTTTTGCTGCCCTTGGCTTCTGGTGTGCAGTCAGTTGTAGTATAGTGAAAGCCCTGGGATGCAGATGCAGAGAAGCAGCCACATTTTGGGACACAGAAGACAGGAACGGGTAGCATTCTCTCTAGGTCCAGCTGCTGTGTTGGACAGGGGGATCCTAAATCCGACTCAGAGATAATCAGAGAGAAAATAAATTCTTACGTTTATCTTGAAAATGATACTCTTTTTTTGTGGTGAAGTATCTGACTTCACTTATGTAACAAACAATTCAGGAAGGGTAGTGTGACTGTTGCATTTTGTGCACTGCTATCTGTATGTAACAGCTGTGATCTGGAAATCTGTTTACCAGCCTAGTAGACCTGTCCAGGCCACAAATACTAGCAATAACATACATGCTTTTCTGTGGTTTTCTTAAATATGTGCGTTGTATCTGTATTCATATCTCTGTCCTTTTTCCTTTAGATCACCGAGTCATATGGAATTTTCAAGAAAAGCTTCTACTAGTGAAAAAGAGACAGAATCTGTTGTAGTGTTAGATCCCGTGTCCACCAGCGGAGATCAGATGACTGCAAACCCACTGAATCAGAACACAACAAAGGAAGAAAAAAGCAAGTCGCTGCATAAAGAAAGTAATGTTGAGAAAATAAGAGAGACAGACAGTTCTAACTGTTAATCCCCATTCTGAAAGGCTGTAACTTTCGGGAGTCATGTCGATTGCTTAGGTGTGGTACTGGGGGCTACAGTCTGCATTCCAAACAGTTTTCAGTAATACGGATTGAAATGGTCTTTTGTATGCAGTTTTGTTACGTGCATTAGTGTTAAATGATTATATATCACTCAAAATCCCGTTCCCTTTTTAGTTTTGCAGGTATGGTTAATATTTCCTTAGATATGGACGGTTACCTTACTTTTCTTTAAACTGCATTTGAAAAAGCTTTTTCAGTTATTCCTTTATTGAGAAGCTGCTCTGTTAAAGGTCCAGAAGCCCCTTGTGTCCCTGTTGAGTTTGGGACAGAGCCTACGTGCGTGAGTGCGCTCACCTCAGCTTTAGTATGGGGCTATTTTGATAATTAAAAAAACAAAACAATTTTTAGGCACGTTGCTTTAAAAATATTTTGGTATCTACTTGAAAAAAAAGTTTTGTAGATCTGCTCACAGCTGCCTCCATGAAGGCCATTTGGATGACACTGAAAGCACAAAAAGTAACACTTCTGTTCTAGTTTCCCCAGCAGACAGCAAGCCCAGAGATGGAGGCAGCACAGCGTGTAGTTTTGGTACCGTGCCTTCTGGTAATGATAGGGCCAGAAGTCTGTGGATATAGAGAGCAGTGCTCTCTTCTGGATTAACACCTCTTCAAATGAGGATTTATCTCTTGGTTTCTCTTTCAGTCCTATGTAGCAGTTTGGTACAGATGTAGCTGAAGTCTGCGTGTGCTGCTGCAAGAATGAGTTATCGTGGGCTTCTCGGAATTCCTACATTTGGGATTCAGCCATTGTAGGATTGCAAGTCATTTGGAGTCAACATTTAGAGAACTCCCAGGTGAAACCCTGTAGCATCAACAAAGAATCCTTTGCTTTGATCCTAGTACAGAGCGGGGGCATGAAGTTCTCTTTTAGGTAACACTTTAGATTTCTGGATTTGGTAACAGCTCCCAGTTTCCCTCAGCCCTTATTTCCTATGAAGATAGGCAGATTGGTGCATAGCTGACTTGCCGCACTGCCAGGTCACATTCCACTGTAGCTTCTTTTTAAATCCGACAGGGTATCTCATTCTGTTATAATGAACAAACAAATGTAATCAGGGAACAAATGCAAACCTAAGGAAGATCGGTGTAACTTGAAATGGCGTGGTCATGTACCTGAATGCACTTGGGTTATTTTTTATTTAACGATTTGAAACAGTGATAGTATTGAAGGATGACTGTTCTGAGTTTGTTAGTTTGGCTCTGCATGCAACTGTCTGGTGCTTTTTCTCCAAATAAAGTGATAGTAGCGAGTGTGGTGGTTTCACATCTTTTCTGGTGTTTTTGCATGTTTGCTAAGATAATCTTGGATTTGATCTAATTACTGAACTGTGTTTAATTCCTAAACCTGGGGAAATTTGTCTCTCCTTATTTGATACTTTGCTTTCTGGAGGATAGTGATGGTTTTGGTGGTTAATTTTTCACTTACTTATATGTTACATTGAATACAAAATGCAATGTTTTATATGTGTATTTTTCCTTGAATTATTACTGCTGCATTATATATGTTCAAATTTTCAAATTTAAAAAAAAACCCAGAAGTTTAAAAAAAAGAAACAACTTCTTTTATGTGAACTCTTTGTTACCTACAAGATAAATAATTTATTTATCTTTTCACTGTTGCTTATTAAAAAGACTACTGACAAGTTTCCCAGACCTTGTGAAGTTGACTTGTTATTCCTTGCTTCAGTCTGAAGTGAGCTTCCTAGTGATGCAAATTACAGCTTTGTGCCCTACATTTGGAGTTTGCACTGATGCACTTGTATTGATAGCTCGCTAGAACTGGAGCAACATTTCCCTTGTAGGCCAGATCTAAGAGCAGCATTGAGGGTTGTGTGGGGGGGATGGAGCAGCATAACAGTCGAGGCCTTTGTTTTTTGTAAAATGTTTGGGTTTTTTTTACTGTTTGTCAATAGCTTGCTCTTTGTGTGGAGAGAGATCTTTGCTTTCTCAAAACAAACATTTAATTTTGAAGTTAACACAGAGGTACTTGTTTTGTCAGTTTGTAAATACAGCATAGAATTTTGCGGTGTTTTCAAACTGCGGTCAGTGTTCAGTTAACTTGGTTTCAGCTGAAAGCAATGGTCTCCTGGGGAAAGAGAAATGAATATTTGAATGCTTTTAAAAAATTTTAGCTGAGGTGCTGGAAAATAAATGGATTAGAGAACAGTCAGTGTATGGGTTCCTTACCAAAAATAGTTTTTAGAAATTTACCTGACAGTTATTTTGGGCAACCTAGGTCAGTGTGCTGCTCTCCAGGAGCTGAGCAGGCACGTTGTGACCCTGCAGGGCTGGCACAGAGAGCTGTGAAGGCACTGAATCCTGCTGTGGGGGAGGAAGGACTTCAGGCTGTTGTTTTTCTGGCTGTGATTCTTCAGCAAAATCAGTAAATTCAAAATTTGCATCATACCCTGCAGTAGAAGAGAATAAAGAAGCCTGTTCTTATCTTTGCTGAAATCTGGTTTCTTGAAATGTTCTCTGGTGCACTCAGATTTTCTTTTCAAACTTCCAGATAATGCTTACATCAGTCTTTAAACATCATTAAGGGTTTGGTCTTAAGAACCAAAGGAGCAGAGCTCCTGCACTTTGGTTACAGGGTTAGGACGTGGAGCAGGAAGATGGAGGTGTCTGGGCCTGCAGCAGGCCGGAACTGGATGAGCTGTCAGGTCCCTTTCATCTCAAACCCTTCTATGATTCACAGCAGCCTGAGCTGGGATATATATTGCTTTTCCTTCTTCACATACCACTTCACCTGTTGCTTACTACCCTCGCTCTTGCTGCCCTTTCTTTGAACATTCATCTTCCTCTGCACTGATGTTCTTGCAAAAGTTCCCACTGGCTGCCTGTGCCTCCTTCCTCCTCAACCCCAGTCTGTAACAACTTCATATAAGCCCGGGTTCAGATGTTGCTTCTGACACTTAACCTCTCTCCTTACTGCGATTTTTCCTCAATCACATCACACTCACTACAGATTATTATTATTATTTTGCCATGCATACGAAGCCTGCCCATTCACTGAATAGGTCACATCTCTCTGTGAGTTCCTAGCAAAGGGTTGACCAATCCGTGATTTCATCTTATGAGCAGTTCTTGTCTGCCTTTCAGGTGTCCCTGGGGGCTGAAATGCAGCATCAGCATTGGGGTTGCAATAGATGGAGAGTTCTGTGCAATCCGAGCGCCTGACAGCGAGAGGGGAAGGCAGAAGGCAGAGCCTGGCTTCCTGTAGCTGCAATACTGCTGGGCCCAGCTGTGTGCCCAGTTCAGTCAGTCCTGGGGGGGACTCCTGATGGGTCAATGTCACCTTCCATCCACGAACCATTTACAGAGACCTCCATCCTCAGCCCTCCAGTGTATTTTGTAGCTTGCAGCCCAGCCAAATGAAGAGTTTGGTATGCAGCTCAGACATGCTATCTCAGTATTTCCCTGCTGTTGATTTAATTACTGGATTTCATTTCTGCCAAATGATTAACAGCTTCAAGAATTGTTGCTATTTCATTTCATGAGATACAGTTTTAAACATGTCAAACTCAAGCTCTTTTGTTTAGACTATATCCATTTGAATAGGGAATATATTAATATTGCTAAGGCAGTGAAAGGTCATCGTTCTTCCTAATTATTATGACTTGATTTTGAAAACGCATTCTGTGGAACTCATCAAAACAAATCTGTGTATGTTTGTTTTTTTTTTATGATGACTATATGTGAGCAAGTGAAAGATGTCCCAAACTTGAAATATTTTTAGTAATTTCTTTAAAAAATACCTTTTTTTGTTTGTCAAGCATTGCTATTCCATGTATAGAACATAAAGAAAACAATAATAACAATAGAAACAAGATCAGATGACTTAGTTCTCTTTCATTTTCCTTCACTTAGCTATAATAAATTTGTGCAAACTCTTTCCTTCCTTTCTGCTTGTCTCTGCCCTCCCACCCCCAAGACTGTATGCCTTTATCCTGTCTTGATTAATACCTGAGCAAGTGAGAAATGGCTCTAATGATTGGTTAAGTATTTAACTGTATAAAATGGTGTAAAAAGAAGATGTAGATTATGAAATGCAGGCAGATGCATACAAGAGGCTAATGCTGAATGTGCATCCTCAACTGGGATTTTTCTTGGGTTTATTTAGTACTTACCCACGCAATCGTAGCTTTCCAAGCACATTTTGCTGTACATATAACACACAAAAGGTTGGTGAAATGAAGTTTTGCTAGCAATATATATTTAGGGGCTTAAGGGAAGTGTGGGGCATTTGGCCTAAAATTCCATTTTGGCAGCTTTTCGGAGTGTTATATGCTTGGTTTTTGCTTTGTTCCTTTTGCACCGTGGGCTTCAAGACTCCTACCAATTAATTCTGGAAAAAGGCTTAATGTAGGCTACTCCTCAAGAAGGGGTCTATTTTAACATTCAGTAAACAGATAATCCATTAGGACAACAATATACATTGTGGCAAGTGCTATCCTAGGTTTTTTTTTGTCAGCGCTTATTTATAGCCTTTTGATTTCGCTTCCCTCCTGCGGTGCGGTTTCAATCATTCTCCCTCCAATCTTTGTTCCCGTATTCATTGCAAGCTGAAAACAAAGTAAGAAAGAAGCTCATACGTAGCGTTCTATTCTTGGCCAGTTCTTCCTCTATAGCAAGAAGGCGGTTGTATTTGGTCACCCTTTCTCCGCGGGAAAGACCTCCCAACTTGACAAACCTGGCACCCAGTCCAACAGCCTTGAAACGAGAAAGTGCGTATTTTAAACCTATTTGGTTTGGGGAGTGAAGTCATTTGTAATAATTATACACGGTACCCTACTTCCAACTTAACAATTTTCTTTTTACAGATAATAAACCTCCTTTAAATAGAAATAAAATCTCTCGATGAGAGATTTGCTGGATGCAAACAATAATTTTCACTGGCATACAAAATGGAATTTTATTTGCAAAGGTAGCTTTAACACAAAAAGCCTAAATATATCACTGTTTAACAATTTTATAGATAATATTATTACCATTCAGAAATGTTTTAAGTAACTCACTTTTTTATAAACGAATGCAACCAAACAGATCATATACCCTCGTGAATTTACTCCCTGCTTTGGCAAATTTCCTGCAGCTTCTCTTTGGACTCAATGATTAATTTTCTGTGGGGGAAAAATCAACCCTAGAAGAAGACCGTTCTGTAAAATGTTTCTTTCTCACACAGAAACAGGCTTTCTCCTAAAAAATAATTCACGTTAAAAGCAGTGTTTTGGCAATTCTGCAACTGAATAGCTTTCAGTACTTACCAGATCCACAAGGCTATCATCAGAAGATTCTCCATCTGGACTTCCTAATATGGTAATACGTCTTTGACCTATATGTAACAGCAGTGTACAACCTTCATTAGTTTATATTTTATAAATTCGACAGAGAAATTGTTTACGTTTATCATTCATTTTTTTTTTTTCCATTGGGCTAAGATTAAATGAAACTCATTTCATGAAAACGTAAACTATACCGGTTTGCTACAATTATGGCATTAATGGTACATTTTCTTTTATTTTCAGCACGAATAAGGGAATATCTAACATCCTATCCTACTTACCTCTAGCTGATGTGTCCGGTAATGTATCGTACGCACCAGGAAGCTGTTCTATTTCTTTAAACATGCCTTTTCCTACAGTAATGATTTTTCTTCACTATGAAAAGCAGTTTACCCTCATGACTGAATGAAATGTTTAAGTTGCTATTTACTCACTTTGATGTAGTGATTCTGGAATTTTTGAGGGAATAAGGAGAAGGAAATTATATAAAAATTGTCCATCTGTTTCTTGGGGATAAAGATGAATAGAACAAAAAAATGGTGCGAAGAAATCTTATGTAAGAAACCGCACAAGTTTCTAGTACTTATACCATAAAGGCTCAGTAATGTGTAAAGTGCCCTTTTAAACATTTTGGACTAGTTTCCATTTCTTAATTATTAATATTAAGCAAAATTCAAATTCCTCAGCTGTATCGTTTGTTTCATTTTAATTCTGACATCGAACTGCGTGACTCTTATCTGCAGTGCCAAGGGGCATCCACATTCAAAGCACACACAGTGTACTCACTAAGCCTGCGTCCTGTTTCAGGCTCCTGAATGAGAGATTTGTGAACAGAACATGACTCAGTTTCTTCTGACAAAAGCTTACTAAAATAGAAGCGGTGATGATTAAAGAAAAAGATGTAATATTTATAGGTGTAGCAACACGATTTACTGACTTGTAGGGCTTGCAAGCAAGCCTTTTTACCTCTCTACTCACCATCTAGAAGTCCAGTCAGTTCGACGAGGTCTGATACCTTGGTTTGATTAACATATTTTAGGACAACACCACTGCACATCGGTATGTTTATGTTCTGGTCTGTTTTAAGTTTGGAAGTATTTGTGGCAGCATCTTCAGCAATCAGGTAACATTTGGAACCAAGAGCACAACACAAGTTATTCCATTGTTGTCTGTCCTGCATAAACAAGCAAACAAATACCTGAAGTTTAAAACACCGAACTGAATGAAAACTCTAACTTAGGAGGCACAATTTAAAACTGGAAAAGTTTTGTTTGGATTTCATCCTACTCTCTATATAAAGATATATTTTATATATTAAATCTGTCTCTCTACAAAAATATAGTAATTTTGCTTGGCTTTTAAAATTTTGCTAGAAAACAAAAATTTGTACCTGGAATTAATCAAAGATAGTTGCACAGCAGGACAGTTTAAAATACTATAAATTAAACTAACCGTAGGGCTTTGCTATTTTAATTTCCTTTCCTGCAGTGTATTTAATTTAAATGGATGACAAAACAATTTTCTATTGTCTTATTTAGAGGACTCATTCTTGTGTTCATATTTTAAGTGTCATTATATCTGTTTGAATATAAAGTAATGAGACAGTAGGCAGCCATAGACTCAGTGAAGTATATCAGGAGAGGATGATCAGAGCTACAAGACTGACCCACAGGGAACTGTGGAATACAACACTTTCTTTCCAGCAAAGCTCCAATTTTTTAGGCTCTTTGTTTCTTAATTTGAATGCACTGTCCACAGGTACTGAGATTTAAAGATAAACAGAGGAGAGGAGTATATAAATAATTTGAAAAAAAAAATAATTTAAAAATATGTTTGTTTTCTTTGTGTCCACAGAATGCAAAGTTCTCACATTAAAATCATGTACAATTTCAAGGTAATAATTCTGAAACTAATTCTTGGTCTGTGGATCACACTGAAGTGTGTGGCTGCATACTTGCAATATGCACGAGAGTCTGTTCCCGTAAAGCTGCCATGCCCACAAGTAACTGAAAATGAAGGTTTGACACATGGTCAAATGTTTAAACTTAACCGCTTAGGTGGATTGTTGAATTGGTACCACAGCTAATCCTCAAGGACCTCATTATCTGTGGCAAAGATGTGGCTTGGGTTAGCTTCATAGATGTGCTGAGGGGGGAGGAGGACAGGCATTTTCCTTAACAGTACTGTCTGTAGCAATCCTTGCACACATTTTCCTGTTACTATCTTTCCTCATAAGAATTTGCAAGGAGGTCTGCAGGCCCAGCAGGAGCAGGGAATAGCTGAGTGTTTTGGAATATGGGGATCAGTTTGAAACAGGGCGGGGGAGCAAAGCTCACTAGAGTGAGGTAACAATAAAAACAAGCTGTTAGAATTTCAGCTAAGAACTCAAGTTCACCTATTACAGAATTATCAATTCAGGCACTTGGCAGATTCACAAAGACACTTTAGTTCCCCCTTCATTCATGCTCAACTTTTTTTTTCTTTTCATGAAAACAAAAGACATATATTTATTTTAAAATAAAGTCAAACTTCCAAAGAAAAAAAAGTTTTTAAGACTTAAAATTAAATTTCTATCTTTTGGTAATACATGGAAACTGAATTATATGTATAAATGCTAATTTCTGAGGTTATGCCATCTCTTTCACCTATCTGTAGATTGCTAAAACGCTTGTGTTCTACTTTATTGTTTTAATCTGTTGCCCACACTCAGTTATCGCCCCTAACACTGATCACATAAAGTGCATAAGATGCACTTTACAAATTCTGCTGAGCAATGCTGCCAGCTACAGATTTGTTCTGGCTTTGGGTATACATCTCAGTCATAAAGAGCAGCTATGTGAGTTTTCTGAATGGTTCTAAGGAATGTACAGCTGTATAGCTATGTAGAAATTTTTAGCTTCTTCCATATAATGTCATTTATATATCACATGAATTTTGTGATCTGATTTTATAATACAATTTGTATTATTTGTTTTCATAAGAAGGAAAATGTAATATGTAATATGACAGTGCTTTAGCAAGAAGAATTGGGGAGAATTAGCATCTTCTCATAATAGTTGTGCTGTCCATATTCTTTCTGTTCATGTCAGGATTATTTTTATCAGGAATTAGCTCAAACATAAAAAAAAAAATCTTGAATTATAGTCAATTAAAGATATGCAAATAAATCAATGCATGCATTTTTTTATACTGGCGTTTCTGTGCCTAAACACTCTGAAAATAGAAGCTTCATTTTTGGTATGTTTTGTAAAAGTGTGAAAAGTTCAGTGGTTTCACACAAACTCTTACCTCTTTCCTTAAGGGATCTACTAAGGCAATAATAGAAGGAAATTTATTAACCAGTTCCACGTACGTGTCAACCATTTCATCAGGACTTCTGAATGTTTCAGTAAGTATTTCATATTTTCCTTTCACCTAGAAAGTACAGGATAAAGTATAAAAGAATGGCAATTCTTTAATTAGACACAGTCCTAATGTAGGCACGCAGGTCTTGTGACTCTGATATCTCCATTAGGGCACTGGATTGTGTGTTCTTCAATAAGGGCACATTCACTCTGCTTACTTTATTTCATGTCTGTGTGAACATTATTATGGAAATCTCTGCCTGAAGTAACAGTAAGCTCGTGCCAAATACACCATTCCCAAAACAAGGGAGATCTCTTTCAGCATTTCCTAGGCAACGCTGTCAGTTTTACCCAACTTTGTCATAAAGTTATCAATATTTGACATTTTTATTAAATCTTGCATGAAAAATCTCTTTTCACTTCCAAAAAAAGAAGGTTAATTCTTAGTCCTTATTTGCATAAGGGAAATGTTGCTATGAGAAAAGGAGCACACCCTCCGTGCTCAAAAATAAGATATTGCCTTTCCTTGGTGCTTTCCCATTTCCAACAAATAACTAAAAAACAAAAAGGGGAAAAAATAATCAAACAATCAAAAACA
>JAOWBP010050398.1:0-19746 GCA_028571105.1 Tragopan temminckii
GGTTGGCGACCTGCACATAGCAGGGGGTTGGAACTGGATGAGCATTGTGGTCCTTTGCAACCCAGGCCATTCTATGAGTCTGTGATTCTGTGGGATTGATGCAGTGATACTGGATATCATCAGTTGCTCAAATTAAAAGATTTTAATTTCTGTAATTTTCAAGTCCTGTATCAGCCACTGTTGATAATTTTCTATTATTAATACAGTGACAGCAAAAGCAATTTTGGAAGAGAGACAGAATGGGGAAGTGCTGCTGGGAAAAATGGAAGGCTTCAGGACATTTTCTGAGATTCTTGTAGTAAATGGAAACCAATGGTAAGGAAAGAAATACAACGAAAGAAGATATTAGCAATTTCTACATGTCACATTTCAGAATGGATTATTTCTGCTCTAACTAATAAGAATCTATAGAACGGAATGAGAGAATTATGAATTGGATGTTCTTGTTAAGGTCTAGTTCAGTTTAATTAAAACACGAACTCTAAAGCAATATATATGTACATGTGTCTGTAGACACGTACTCTGGTTTATCTATCAACATGCATACAAACCAATATATGCAATACAGACACCCTTGTTCATTATACCTAAACTTTAGCTTGAAACATAAAGCTTTATACATTATTTTAAACACGTTTTTAACACATGTTAATAATATTCATGCTGTTGCTTTGAAAAATCTGCGAGATGTAGTTAATGAAGAGAAACTGCAGCATAAATTGCATGTAAAATATGCAATCCACAACAACATATTTTTTCTCAGGCTACAGTATTTTACATTAAACATCTTTTAGCTTGTTTAAATTTATTTGCTTTTGTTTATAAAGAGCATCATCAACCACCACTGCTTGAAACAACTGCAAGTAGTAAACCAGGCAGTCTTCTTTCTTTAATAAGATTCTTTGGTTAAAAATAGATTTTAAGTATATCTCACATTAAAAGATGTAAATCCTAATGAAATTGCTGAAAATGTTTCTCATTTTCAATGCTTTTTTTTTTTTTCCCATAGAGCCAAACAGTTTTCCTTTTTTTCTCCCCTGAAGTTTCAGGAAAGTATTCATAGCTTCTTTCTGCTTCTGACAGCAGATAATCCGTTGTGTATTTCCTGACCTGTGGTTTAATAAATGCATGTCATCTGGAGGTCCATTTCAGACACTTGCACTTGCTCTAGTAGAGCACACGATCATGTTATGCAGAACACGATGTTCCCTGTTCTGTATTTATTCCTGATACATACTGGTTATTCCTAACTAAGTATAAAGTTTGCACTTTTCTTTCTGTGCTTAAATGTTATTTTGTAATTTCTGCCATTTGACAAGATGTTTTGAGACCTAATTCTGTTGCCTAATGTACTGGATGTACGTCTTTGCTTGGCGTCAGATTCACATGTTGTGCATATAGAGGAAATATTTGTATGAGCTAGTGCTCAGTGATCAATGTAAGCATTCATGGTTTAAGAAATTAGTCCATCCTACCAATTGTTTAGCTTTATTAGTGTTATTATTATTTGGGGAACTATCAAAACTGTAATTTAGGACAGAGTCCTATTGTCATAATACTCTATAAAAACACACATGAAAACAGAAACCCTGATACAAATAATCTGATGAAAAAATAGACACGGTTACAGAGTGTGACAAGGTACAAGTGGTGATTTATATACTATCTAGATCACCCAATCAGTCATATTAGCACTATATGCAGCTTAACAGTTCTCAATCATTTTAAAATGTGTCAATAAATGAGTTCATGTGCACCTCTGAAGCCATTCTTTATAGAGCTGACTTCCTAATGCCACCATGGAAGTCTCAGATATTGAAAAATAGGTGCAGAGAGCCTTGGACTGGACATGACATAAATACACACAAGTGTAGGTGTGACACAGGACTGTGTCACAGGACTGTGACAGATAAAGAGGCAGTGGATAATACAGAAAGAGAGGTACAGTGCTGCAAAGATAAAGCTGAAAAAAGGTATAAGGATAGGCAGAAATGAGCGATCTACACATAGGATTTATGCTGGTCCTACAGAAAAGGAGAAAGTGGCAGTCCCACTGTTGATTATTTCCCTTTTTCACTGAATTGACTTGGAAGTCAATTTACCAAAGGTAGGAAAACACCTTTCTGTTTCTGTTGTCTTTTTTTTTTTTTTTTTTTTTTTTTAATGTGAATGTTAGTTCAGATATTATTGTTCTACTTTGCATGTCTGTATTAGCATATTAGCCCAATCTTTTGATTTTCCAAATTGGTGTTTTAAACCCCTCTGAGCTGGTGAAAGACTGGAAGCCCAATGAATAATTTTGGATTTGAGCTGACGCCTATGAGAGATAATGAAGCAAGAGTTGATTCTGTGTTTTTGAATTGCTTCTTTCAATGGGAGCCCCTTTGAACTGCTTTTCTATTGCCAGCTAAGGTTTCTCTTTCAGGGGTGTGCTTCTTTGTACTAAAACTACTCAGGTGAGCAACAAACTGCAGTGTCATGCAGTTGCAGATTTTTTGCTTCTGCAACTAAAACCAGGACTGTTTTGTTCCTTTCTCTCCACTGCCTGATTTATTTGTGTTGGGAGATAACTGAAGCCTAGTGGTGTAGGATAGAAAAAGTAGAGGGAACTTACCTACAGAATTGTAGGCTTTTGCTGAAGGTCTTCAGAAGAAACACAAGGCATATTTGAATTTGAAGCATGGTCTGCATTAAGCAGATTATTAAAAAAAGTTTGAATTTGGGCTAGGAAGGGGCTATTTAAGTTGACTTAGATACCCTTACCTTAGAGAAAATGAGCCTTCATAAGTTTATGTGAGTTGCTGTTCAGCAACATGTCCAGCAAGGCAATTTGCTGTCTCCAGAGGTATAGCTGACTTTAAGATTTGCAGTCAGACTCTAGGCCCTGCACCTCACTCAGCAGGATCAAATTTGAGCAGTTTTGGCTGTTTGTACAGTTTTTGTGTTATAGTATAACACCCTCAGCTTTCTAAGGATTGCTGCCTGAAGGAAAGAAAATAATTCTTATTTTTAAAATCTGAATTAAAGAAGGGAACGGGCACTGAGAGCCACAGCTAGAGGTCATTTATAATGGAAAAAATTATACATGCTTTCCCACCTGTACGCTGTGGCTCAGCAGTACCTGCTGAGTTGTGAGCACGTATATATTCCATGGAATTCCCAATACGTATCTTCTATTAAGGTACATATGTAAAGGGGAAGGCCACCCTGAATCAGGCTGGGGAGACGTGCAGCCCAAGCCCGTCAGAGTGTTGTGCTTTCCCACTCGTGGTGACTTGTCCAGGCTGGGGGAAAGGGTGTGCTTCTGCAGCAGAAAACATAGGGAGTGAAGGAAGAATCCTATTAATGCTGGCTGCTCTAATGCAAAACCAGATTTCATTTTTAGACTTCTATTTTCTACTTTAATTATATAAATCTGAACATACTTTCGAGATTATGAAATAAGAGCTGAAAAGCCAGTTATTTTTCATCATTTATTTTTAAAGCAAATTTATCTTTGAATTGTCATCTGTTAAAATTCCTGAGAAGCATACCACAAATGAGTACAATATGAACATGATTTTCCACGCCAGCCCAATTCAAATAAGTGATGTAAATTTCTTTTTTTTTTTTTTTTCAGGATTCGTTAGAACAATTCCACTGAACAGAAAGTGTGACCAGTTCCACCTGAGTAATACCTGGGTCATCCTCCACGTTAGATGTGCACGCATATATTCGTAAGTAGGCACAAAACTAATGCTAAGCTCAGGCATGTACTGGCAACATACACTCATTAAATCTTCAGTATAACAGATTCAGAAACCTTGAAATACTCTCTAGAAAGGAAGAGCTATGGAAACAAAGGAAAGAATTTAAAAGTTCTTTCTTGGAAATGACAAGGAGGAGGCTCCTAAATGCTTCCTTTCCTTTCTGGTAGCTGTCTCCCATTTAATGTCCTAAACTTAAAATTTTGTTTCTTATATTTGGATTTCCAGGAAGTATTACGATCATATTGTATTAATATAGGAGAGGGTTGAGGGAGAGACTGTGAAATTTTACAAGTATACTTTATGTTCCTTTCTTACCATTTTGGGTGAGCAAACTGTTGCCCTTTAAACTACAATTTTGAGAAGCTTCTGTAGCACTTACCCCCTTTCAACATAACAGTTGCATTTCTTTCATAGCTCCTCTCCCCAGCAATCATTAGGGATGATTGGTACACTTTCTAAACTCAGGCTTATTGGCAATATAACTACCATCTGTTTTATGCTTGCTGATAGTTTCTGTATGTTTCTCTCGATACTTACAGGATTCTGCTCTCTGTTAAAGCTCTCCAATCTCTTTATCCTTTGCTATGTCACAAAGAGAGAAAGTTGTGACCCTTAAGTCCTAGTCACCGTATGTCACAACATATAATGTCCTGACTGCCATTTGTAGATCAACTCTGTCTTCTGAACAAGCTTGTTTGGTCTCCCCCATCCTGAAAATTTTGGAAATTCCAACTAGTTACTTAACTTTGAATTCAACAGATACTTTATTTAAGAATGGCCACATTTCTCCTTCATGTGCAGTTTGCTTCCTTCTGCCAGAGTGCTTTGGAGCAGTTAGTGGCATCTGTTTAACACAACATTTATCATGATCAGGCACTGATTGTTAATATAGCCACACAGCACTTTTATTCTACAAATCTTAGATTATATCTATGCCAAATATCTTAATTTCTTTGTTTTAATCATACTTTTTGCATTAATAAGGCACACCTACCTGTGTCTCACCTGGCCAAGGATATTTCAATGCAGACTCTGTACCCTGATGTTTTCTACCCCCAACCAAACCATTCTTCCCCCTGTGGATTTTCTTTAACCTGAGTCTGTGCAATAATGTCATCTTTCTAATCAGGCAGCTAGAAGTGCTTTTTCTCTGTGTGGATTGAACGATTGCAACTGTAAATTAAAACCTAGTTCTTCCTTTCTAGCTTAAATATTTGGCATCTAAAATACGCCAAAAAAGTGATTACTTTTGGGGGTCCAGTGAAGGAATCCAACTGTGATATAAAGAGAAAGGAATATGAGAAAAACAAGCATTTATCACTTTGCAATGTACATACCAAGTTTAGCCCAGCTATGATTTAAAACAGCACATAGAGCCCCTAAATTGATCTTTGAACAGCAAAGTTGAGCTTAACGGCAGAAATATCATAAGCATTGTTAGGAAATACTAGAATAAAATAACAACATTCATTGCTGATATCTCCTTGAAGTTTATTACCTCCTTGGTGCTAAGAAATATAATTTGATGTCACCAACTGTTGCAGTGTATTTTTGCACAGGCTCTGATGGACTGAGTCATCCATATCCATCTCCAGCGGGTCACAGTGACAACTTAGCACTTTGATTAAAGCTTGCACTCTTCATTTAGTCTCTTTTGTTCTACTTGGAAGTCTCTTCTGGTTAATACATATTTTGAAGCCAGAACCTGTGCTTGCAGGACTCTTTTGTTAACCAATCTTCTGGGACAGAACTGAGTTCCTGAAAGTCTAAACCCAAGTACAATTATGAATCGAATAGAGAAAGGAAATTGGAAGGAGGAACTAAAGATATTTTACTCTTATGAATCAGTACACAAATACAGATTTATAGTCTGCATATGTGTTTTGTTTTCACTGATGGTTGTAACTAAGGACACCTGTAAGTCAGGGGAAAAGGGAAAGAATGAAAAATGAATGGAAGAAAAATGTAATAATATGCAGCATTTTGGAGCTGATTTGAAATCTATTATGTGAGACTTAAAAATTAGTTGTTCTTCTTCCTGGAAAACCTGTATCATTTTGCTGGTGCGCTTTAGTGTAAAGTATGAAATATAATGATTTTTTTAAAAGATTCTTTCAGTGTTTCCAGCGGAAATGTTGAGCTAAGTGTAGAATTTGTGGGATCAGTTGGCTTATAAATAATGATCCTTTATGCTGGCATTGGGAAATCCGTGTTCCCACAGCTAGTTCAATAAAGCAATTAATATCAATGAATGCTGAAGAAAGCAAATCTCCATTCACTTTTGTCTGGATTAGTTAACACAAGAAAAATCCCATCCCTCTCCTAGAATATTTAGCCTGCTCCTAGGAAGACATGCTAATGAAAGGTAAATACAGTGTGCTGCTTGACATATGTTTGCCATTCTTTCCTGCTCCTCACGTCCCACACTTTCCCTCTTACAAAACAATTAACATTTTTCTGTGGAAATCTTCGCTGTAGCAGTTTTGTTTCCTGTATCCCTCTGTGCCAAACCTGTCTTGTCATTAGCCCTCAGCATTCCTGCTGGTGTTTCTAGGTTAGCTCCTGCTCAGCTGAATTTCATTACGGAGGGGCTTCACCTCCCAAACTCACAGATAATGTGTCTTAGGCACACAGGTCTGTTGAGTAAAACCTCCCCATTTCCTTGGCACTGCCTTCAGTCCAAGGGCACGTGTTTCTCGTCTGACAGGGCATATTTCTGTAGCCCGCGTAAAGTTGTCTACTAAAGGAAAAGGAAGGTCTGTTGAGGGAATGGGTGTGGTTTCTCTGACCTCATCCAACAGCAATGGATTTGTGCGTTCAGCCTCTGTAGATCAAATTTTTTGATAAAACGGAGTCATAAAACAGCCCTGAACTTTTCCTGCGTTTGGCTGCGTTATCGGAGATTTCACACACAAGCAGTAAAAAGCTTAAAAGATTTTTATCTCGTAGCAGCCAAGAAGTGTGGTAATAAGGTAAAGGTTGAGAAGCATTGTTGGCATAAGAAATCCCCTGCTTATGCTGGATTTATAACACACCCAGTTTAGTAAGAATTGGCGCTGCTGAGCATTTTCTGACAGTGTTGGGATAATATATTGCAAAAGGCAGCACGGCCAAGTCTCACACCTGAGGAGTAAGGCGCACTTCATTCTGCCGATGGAGAAACCTAAATCAAACCTTAACTTTACTACAATGCAATTACACCTCTCTTAGGAGCCCCAACTGTACAGAGCTGAGGTATAAAATCTGTGATTTCGGTATTCTGTAAGAGTTTATTAACCCCTTAAGTATTTGTATATGCTCTGATTTTGGAGGGATAGCCTTTTAAAGTTTACTAGGCACGTTTCAAAGGAAAGTAATAGTTTCTGGTGGGTGATGCTATGGGTGTGAGGCCAAAGCAGGTTTTCAATGAAGCTTAATTTTCAGAGAGTAAATAAAACAATATGTGGACCTTTGGACTGCATTTCCTCTCGTTAGTGTGTGCTGTGAGACCTACCCCACGCTTCAGTAAGAAATGCTGCTTGGTGAGAGAATGTACTTTCCATGTCTGTATCTGTGAAAGTCTGATATTGCTCTTTAACATTCCCTTAGCTTATCTGTGAGCTTCCATACCTTGCCACAATCACCTCTCCTTTTTCCTTCCAGTAGGATTAATAAAAAAGATGTATTGTTATAATGAATGTATGCTAAAGCTGTACAGGCAGGAGAAAATACAAAGTTTTGTGTGTGCAGATGTGCAAGCTGCACCAAAAAGGGAGTGTTCAATATGAACTTGTGCATGCTTGTATTCTGTGTGCTATTTCTGTTCATTGTATATACTCTTTTTCTAAAAGATCAGATTTCACAGCCTTTAGTTCTTGTGATTTTACTTAGCTCATTTTCTTTCCATATTTCATACTGTGTTACTATTCTCATGTATGCTGTTTTGTACCTCCTGTGTTTTCTAAGCAGAAGAGAAAAAACAGAGAAGTTGAGTTGAAGCCTCACATTTGATCTATTATTATGACAGTGGGAAGTTTGACTTGAGAAAAAATGTAGTTGGAAAAGAAATAGAAGTAGACATAATAAGGCTGCAACAAGAGTAAACTGAAAAAAGGACAGTTTTTCTTGTAATGTGGGGGTATCATTGATATGGAGATGTATACTGATACAGCATTTTACATTTTTATTTCTTTGGTTTCTATAAAATTGATTTTTTTTTTTTTTGTTATGCATCATTATTGCATGATAAGGAGCATAAGATAAAAGAACCAAAACAATATTTTGCTTCTGGTTTGGTCAAACCTAATAAAAATTTCAGTTTGTCATTTCGAAGAGAAATATTTCATTTTGTATCAGCTTGACAGTCATCTGTACCAGCTTACGTCGATACTTTTAAAGACTTATAGCTGAAGTTCCTCAGACTTTCCTTTTCTGGTAAATGCTAAATTATTATGTTGGTTTATAACCTTCTATGATGATCAGCCCAACAGGTTGAGTTACTTTAATATATCACGGAGATTCTGTTATTTTAGGGTAACTTAGCAGTTGGTGTCTGAAATGTTGGTCTGCAGGAAAAGACTGAGTCATGAAACTGCCGTCAGATTTTCAGCTTTTTGCTCCTGACAGCTCCAGGGAGAGCTAGCACATGGCCTCTTCCCACTCTACACAATATTAAGTACACTCCTGTCTACTATGGGCAAGAGAGGTCTCCTATGGCGTACTGCCTGGGAAGTTTTGCTGTTTGCATGGCTTTTAAATCAGATCTATCTGCAAAGTATTGGGGCATTTTCAACAGACACCACCAGCACCCCCCAAAAAGCTTCCCAGTGTTCAAAAACTGGAAATATTTGTAACCATCAAATAGGGCAACAGAACCTAGTAGCCTCTTAATACTTCACTGAACAGTGAATTATAATGTAATGTATATTTTGCCACTTCAGTGTTTTGGCTATAGATTTATAAGACGTTGGATCTCTTTTTTCATAGCCATGAGGCACTGCACTTCCAACACTGCTGAATGTCATGGAACAGGTTTGGCTGAAGTGCAGACAGCAACAATACAGCATGTACCATTTCTCCCTGCCCTGCAAAAGCACTGTTGAAATCTGCAACTACTGGCTGATGTCATTTTTTTTGCTTTCAAACAGAAAATAAAAAAGTTACAAAACTAGTCAGCACCAGAAGAAAGTATATGGCTGCACTAGAGGAATTTTGGACGTTTACCAATGTTGCTTTTCAGGTAAAAACCTGTCTTCTTTTTCAGGTAAAAATAAACTAACCTTCTTCAGATAATACAGGTAGCAGCAAACTTTGGCTGTTCTGTAATTCCCAAACACTTATCCCCACATACACTTCCTGTTCTCTGACTCTTGTCAGCTGGAAAAGTCATTATCTGTATGGAGAGCTTTGCATCTGTCAGCTGGGAAAGTGATTACTTAAACTGATAGCAATAGCAGTTGTTTTAGCTTAAAATGTCTTGCTGTGTTTTTGGGAGGTTTTCTTTCTTTTTTCTTAATTGTTTAGTCAGTTTTTCTTATTAATTCTGTGAACATCAAACATCTAAACAATATCAACGACTCCGTTTCCTGCTAGGCAACCATCAGAAATAAACTTTCCCTGATAAAGCACATGAGAATGACATTTGTAGAGAGTGTTCTTTGAATTTTTACTATGACCTTCAAACATAAGTGTTTATTTGCACCCCTTTCTTTTGTCCCTTCTCTTTAAGCTGTTTCATCCCCATTGCTCTTCTGTCCTACACGTGAGAGGCCAGCACTGGTGGTGTAAATTCTGCCCTGGGGTCCTACTGCTTGTTCTCCAGGTACCATGCATTCAAAGCTGACAGGAGCTGGAGCCATCCTAAGTATGTTGAGCAGACTGAAAAATGATGTTTTGTTAAAGGAAAAATGGAAGTGTAGCCAGTAACCATCCCTCTTCAAAGTCATCCTTTTTTCCAATCATGTGAATTGCCTTTAATTGCTACGAAGAACATAATAAATATTTTGTTCTTCTAAAAGTTGTTGTTCGATGTCTCAAACTTTTCTTTATAAAAATTGAGGCCAGCTCCAAAATACTCAGAAGTATGACTTCACTGAATGCTCTTAAAATCCATATTTAGTTCCCAAATAAGTAGCCTAATTTTCCGTAACACTGTGTAATCAGTAAGTCTCATTGACCTCACTAAGTGTCTGCCTTCTCAGCATTTCCAAAAATGAAAGCAATTTTTTGTAGTCAAATATACTCAGAGAGCCTTAAGTTTTAGAAGAAAGTACTTTCTGAGGAATACTGAACTTTCTCTGTTCCTTTTTTTTTTTGAGAGATAGAGATACATAGCCAGGATGAAGAATCGCATGTGTTTGCCTTCAGATGCTTATATGTTACTGTATTCAAAGCTGATATTAATCTTTTATTACATTTGAATTACATGAGAGGATTGAGATGTTGTGGGCTGTGCAGGAAATAAAAGAACAGTTGTGGATATGGCTGGAAAATGTAGAAATTCCTGTCCCCTCATTTCAGGTGATTTTGGAGTTTAAATGGTGCTTGGATTGGTGTTACCTCATTTTGTTGTCTGCACTATTACCTCAAATCCTAATTTTGTCATTTTGACTCTTATCTTGTACTTCTTTATGACTTGAAACAACTTGTTGTCATTCTGCTATCAAACGAACGATTTGTTATTCTTAGATCTGCTATACAAATAAGGCCATGAGGACTGTTAACTGTGTGTTTATCCTGTGAAATATCACAAGCTGTTTTGAGTATTATATTAAACACGAAGCTTCTCAATAAATCTTATATTTAATTCGTAACAAAATTTAACAGTGAAAAGTTCAGAATACACTCCTGTAACACCCTTTTTCCAGACAAGAGATGTGAAATTTACCTCTTCTTGTAATCTTATGAGACAGAATTGTCTTGTATTTAAACCTGTATGCTACAGTCTTCTGTTTCACTAGAGATGGTCAAACTTCACTTTTTTCTTTCCCCATCACTAACATTTCTCATTATTTATGGTCCATTTAAGATTTTTTCTTTCCATAGAGTGTCTTGTGCATTTGCCTTGAAACTTGAAGACAGAATAGATGAACCTGCAAGGCAATGCTTTACAAGGGAAAAGGGGTAACATGCTGGGAAGGAAAACCCATTGGAAGTTTGCAGCCCTGAGGCTGAGAAATATTTTAAAATCCTGACAAAGTTCCCCTTCCACCTCTATAGTGCTGTGCAGCCTTCCAGAGTGTCTTTCTGGAGGCCTCAAGGTCTGGAAAAGCTGGAGTTTGCTCCTCACTTAAATCCCTATGTACATCATCAAGAGGTGGCAGCATTACATTTAATGCCCTCAGTTGAGCAGTTCCTACCTCCTAGCTGAGAAGAAGAGGGACCTTGATGCCCAAAGCCACAGCCATAAGTAGAGGTATCATATGGAATGTGTCACTGGAACGCATGACTGTAAAACATGGTGATGCAGGCTGGGAGGTTATCTGTTCTGGCATCTCCTGATTCATATTTTATATTTCCAGTACCTTCCTGAACCTCATTTTACCACCCCTCCAAGCGTCGAGGTTTCTACAGTTTCCTTAGGGAAAACAGTGCTATAATAACTTCAACATAGATTAAAACAACCAGTAATTCCCTTCCATTTTAGCTGCTTTCTTTTATTTTATAGTCTGAAGAAAGTTGTATACAACTATCCATTAAATGATAATACCTCTCTTTAATTTTCCTCTGATTTTTATTTTTCTTAGTTCAAGTATTTTTATGGTAATAGATGCAGACAATTCCTGTATGTTGCTGTATACATTTTCCTAACGAGTCCACTCTTCTGCAGCCTTGCATCTGTGCTATATTTTACACCCACCCAATGCATTACAGAGTGATACCATGCCAGGATATTTCTGCTAGTGCGAAGTAGTTTGCACAGATGAAAATGCTGCACTGGGTATAAGAGCTGGAAGTTCTGACCCATAGTCGTGCTATGGAAAATGAGAACCTGTAGCACCTGCAGCATAATGAAAGTACCCAGTTATTTCATATGTAGAATTTGTCATAAAAAGCAGTTTCATAGGCGCTATCTACACATGTACCGCTTGCAAAACAAGTTCTTTATGATTTAATTTTGTTTAAACTCATGCTGTTCTGTCATGCAGGAATCACCTGCTGTTCAGCAAGGAGACAGGCACCAAGTAGCTCAGCTCCGTCTGATGTGATAGCTGTACCCTATCCAGTCATGAGTTGAAACCCACCAGTGGCCAGGCCTGGAGCTGGACTTATTAAGCCCATTATCATCAAGGTATGCTGGATTATATATAGAATTTAAATTTTTCTCTTATAAGATACTCTTTATGTGTCAGAAGTTATTTAAATGCTTCCATGTTATGAAAAGGTTGTGGAGGTTTTTGTTTACCAACACTTTGATTAGCAGGCTTATGGGCAGTTGTACGGATACTACAGGTGAGATAGAGCTTACTTATATTATTTTTAAAAGAGTTTTGGTTGGATTTTGAATGTTATGAGTTCTGTGATTTAAAGAAAATATTTCCTTTGCCGGTCTTTGTACTCACATGGAATTAGCATAAAATTTTGTTTCAATAATATGAACAATTAATTTGGTGAAACATTACTTTTCACGTCACTGATTCCTCTGCCACTTTCCTTAGAAGTGCACCAACTGTTGAAGTTAAAAATAAGCCAGTAACAACTTCAGTGAGTGGAATCTATGCCCATATGATAACTGATAGCAATTTCAGCATCCTCCTTGTTTTCAAAGAACACTTCTGATGTACAGTAAGACTGTAGAACTCATAAAGTATTGGAAATTCATTGTAGAGTGTAATTATCTGTCTTCTAATAATCACCAAGAAGTGTGTGTATGGACTTTAAATTTATATTGCTAATTGAATAAATAAGAACAAAAACTTTCAAATAAAAACAAAAAAAAGAAATTTTAATTATATTTACAAACCAGTTACTGATACTTAAATTAGAAAGTTTGGCAACTTATCCTCAGCTACCAACAGAAACTGTGACTCTGGGTATTCACAGAAGTAGGGAGGAATTTTATCTTAGAACAAGAATGATAAATTGAGTTTTCTCTGTCTCATAAATAGAAATAGACTCACAAACATAAAATGTAATGATACTCTGTACAAATTTGCTTTCGTTACTACTTTTCCACCGTTTTATATATCTAGTGCATCTGAAATCATCTATCCTTTTAGGAAGATAATAAACCAAACAATAGCAGTCTGTATTGTGAATTAACTAAAAGGGAAGCAGCGCACAGCTACTTCATAATGAAGGACAGAAAGATTACAGGATTTACTTGCATAGGTGGTTTTAATTAGTGATAAGCAAACTGGACAAAAAGAATGGTCTTTTTCATATACATTTGTATTTCAGCACTTAATAGTTTGTCTGCAGGAGAGAAACCACATTTCATGATTGTTCACCACTACCCAATGACCCCCAAAGGGCAGTATGAGCTGAAAACCATGTGTTTCAGTGGATGTGGTATGGGAGAGATGTCAAATGCTACACTGTGAAGTGATCACAGCATCTCATACATCTTATTAATAAGAACAGAATTCAGTTGCCCAAATGAAAATTGCTCTTGACCAGACAAGGAGACTAAATGAGATTGTGCTATATATCAGTTAAAATACAAATTGCCCCATGATCGTTATGAATTTTTAGAAGATAACTTCTGTTTCATGTGGCATCAGTGTTCTTGGCATCTCTCACCATGGTATGCAGTCCTGGAATCAGGCCAGATTAACCAGCCAAGTATCACTGCCTTTTGATCCAAAAGCACAGGAGAGTAGAAAAATAATTCTCCAATGTCAAAATCTATTTTCTTACTTTTTGCAGTAGTTAACATTTTGTGATATATATGCTCAAGCCCATAATCTTATAATGAAACACGGTATGTTTTATGAGGCTACCAGGACATATGTGGGAAAGAAATATGATGCATCTTTAAACTTTGTAACAATGAAGATTATTTATGCTTTGTGTGATGTTTGAAGTTAATATTTTGAAATCTTGCTATGGTTGTGCTGTGTAAAATGAGTGTTGCTGTTGCTTAGGTGACACATCATCGTGTCTCATGAACATAGATTCCTAAAACCTGAGAAGTTTGTCATCTCTAGCTCATCTATAGGAAAGCTGTGAGTCTTGTGAGTTTGTTCGCCATTGTGGGGAGTTATTTTGAAACAGTTCTTGTTTTGTTGCTTTGTGGTGTCATCAAATGAGGTCCACAGAAATTAAGGGAACTGTCCAATCCACAAATGCAAATGAGATTATTGTTTTCTCATTAAACCCAATATATTATTTTATATTTAAGCTTTTTGTTATTTCTCTTATTCTGGAATTCACAAGCTGTCTTGCTTGTCAGAAAACTTATTTCTTAAAAAATATATTACTAAATTTGTTTATGAAAGTTTTAATTCAGCAAAAGAAAAATGCTTATGAAGTTGAATTGTTCTTTGAACTTTTAATGGTAAAATTTGGTATTTTTTCAATGACATTTGGCTGCCTTATATCTGACTATCTTCTTATACTCCTTGTAAGCTAATTGCTGATGATCAGAAATGGTTAACAGGCTGAAGCTTTAATTGATAGAAAAAGATTAGTTCTCACGCAACTAAGTTTGGGTTTCATCTAGAGGTGAAACCAAAAGAGGGGAAAGTCTAAATCAATACTATCTAAAGTTCTGCTGGAACTATTTTGAGTGAGGATGATGTTATGTGAGTTTTTGTTTTTCATACTGAAACACACTTAGAATGGTCATTAAAACCCTGTGGTGGCCATTGTCATTATTGTAGCTAAGATGGGAGATGGTGGATATTACCTTATAGCTTTGACATTGCTTTATTTGCAAGATTTTCAACTTGGCTGAATAATTACTGAAGTCTTTGTGTTAGCTTCTAAATTTAAAGCTCTTTTTATTGTTGTTATTACAAGAACTTGAATTTTTAAACTAACTTTAAATGTCTCTCATTCACATTTCACAGTTAAGCAGAAATGCAAAGAGTCTAAGTGACTTTCCACAACTAATGCAAAAAGTTAACATGAAAATCTGGGCTGGATGCATTTAGGAATATGATGGGATCTGTGCAGATAGGTACAAACTTACAGGGCTTGTGACCTAACTCATGAAATCCATATAATTTCCTCATAGAAAGCTGTGCAAAATTGTTTTGAAAGATTAAGGCCTGCTAAGTTCTTGCACAGGAGCGTGAGCTGTTCAGTTCTTCAGAGAATAAAGAAAGAGACCACAGTTTGACAAATCAGACTCGTCCTCTTAAAAAAAAAAAAAAAGTTTAAATTGCAGTTCAGTTGAATGCTCATTTATTCATATACGTATTTAAAAGTTTCTGTAGCCACTTTCAGGTCTTCAGGTGATCGTGGGAGATACAGATGTTGAACACAGATCCATGGTAGAACAGTTGCTTCCAATGTTGTTGACCATCAGAAACATGTGTTGTGGAGGCATGTGCCTGAAGGCAGTAAAATGGTCCTGTATAAGACCTAACATGGTGTAATTGAAGTCTAGATGATTACCAAAGCTCCGTGATTTGACGAGCCTTCCAAAACTTCATTTTCAGCCACTGTCACCACAGCAAATACATTTTTAGTTCTAAATGGTTGAGAAGAAATTTGAGTGAGTCAGGCTGCAACTTGTGAACACTTTCACGTCTTTCTTTGGTTTTCATTGAGTATCAGGTGTTGTTCAGGTGCAAGAAGGCTGCCATCAGAATGGACCACTGGTTCACTATAAACTGCCATGCACCTATCTAACAACTCTGAAGATTATTACCTTATATCTTAAAGTAAATAGAATCTTAAACCATGAGGTATTCTTGAACCCTCTGAAAGTTTCCTGTAACTGGAAATACTGACTGCAGGAGTAAAAGCCTGCTGAATTCTCAGTGACAGATCAAATGTAGAGCAACGTAGTGTGTGTCGTGATAAAATAATATGGGCGTATGGTAATGCATAATGGCACATGACAGGTAAATAAATAAATTCAAGATGTAAAATAATTGGGAGGCTCTCTTTCTTCCTGTGAAGATCATCAATATACAGTAAGTGTTTTAAAGACCAGCATTTAAATTATTAAGACCGCCAGTTTAATGAAAACATAACAGCTCATTTTAATAATTCATGACAACAATTCGACACAAAGCACACCAAATATTTTTAGCATGTGTCTCAAGAATAGCTGTGTGCAGATACCCCCAGTATCAAAATATGCAGTGCTACACACAGTAGTTTCTTATCTGCTAGGTCTGGCAAAGGGAATAAACATTTTTTCCTGATGAGAAAATCAAAGTTATATGCCATTTCAGTGAAGTCAAGTTGACACCTGCAGAGAAGCAAGTCATGACATTTTAGCTGACTGCTTTCTTTTTCTCCCTGTTGTTGTGTTTAGTTTCCTCATTTTATTTACCCTGACAGACAAAAGAAACCTAGATGAATATGTTTAGAATTTGGTGTCCTTTCTCAATTTTTTTTTCCCTCCCCACTGTTAAATAAGTAGCTCGTACATACTGGGCTGTGACAGTTCTACAGGGAAGAAAAACACTTGAACATATTTATATGAAAACACTGTGTCCCTCCTTTCTCTTGATATCCCTCCCACCCCCACCCTGATTTCTCAAACCTGGGTACATTTATCAAGATAATAAGCTTCAGATTTTGTAATGAGAGATCTATTTTCTTGTCATCCCGGTGCAGTCTTGACTGACTGAGCTAGTAAGATTCTTTAAAAAAATATGAATTTAGGATCAATAATATTTACAGCCTCATTTATAAAGCAGAAGTCAAAGGCTTGTATAATGCCATATTTATTAAGAGAACTTTCTCCAGGGACTTTATTGGCTAGCCTCTAATCCTACTTCTACTTTTTAACATCTCATTCTCTATCAAAAACAACAAAAAAAAAGTTGCAGGTGTTCATAAATGTAAAGTCGTGCATAAGAAAGTTCACAAATTTTATGTATTATGACCTAATATTGTAGTCTACAGCACTCATCAACTGGGCTTTTCCTGGCTCTAGCGTATTTTTGTTAACTGTGGATACCGTTAAAAAATATGTTAAAGTTATTGTAATAGAGTTGAAATACCTTTTATTACATCAATATAAGTTCCATTTACTGTGCAATAAGACAGTGCTTAATAATTTTATACTGCAAGCATAATTATGATATCAAATTAGTAATTTTCACAAAGTACTTGCATTAGAGGCTCATATAATATGATACTGTATATTCCACTTCTCAAAATGCCTCAAAATGCACGTTCCTTTTAATGGAGAATAAGCTGAGATGTGGTAGAAGGAAGCACCTCATAACTCCATCGAGCAATTTCATAAGGACACTTCCCTTCCTCTGGGGTACAGATATTACCTTGATTGTTTTATAACTAGATCCCACTGCATTGTTGATAATGCTAGAAAATTACTGAACTCTAAAAATTGTGTCATCTTCCTCTTTGACAATAATGTCAGAGGTCCCCAAACTACTGCCCTGCTATTCTGAGCAGCCTGTCAGTTTGGCTAGTTCCAGTGGCACCAGTAAGGATGTTCCCAACAGAGAAGTATGTGGACAGGATTAAAAACTCCAATTCAAAAACTCTGAAAATGAGAACTAGTGGAGCTGCAGAATACTCTTGTGATGTGAAAAAAGGGATCAATTTGTATCCCACTGAAGTGCAACTCCTTCCAAGGTAGAGCACAGCACACTTGGCAGTGCTGAGCCACATCAGTTTTAAGGCAGGAGCTGGAGACTCATGCATCCAGGTAATGGAACATGTGGGGTCTGTGCCTTTTTTTCCCTCTCCTGAGCATTTTTGCATGCAATTTATTTTTTATTCAGGTGCTGATAACTTTTGCAATGTAAATTTGTTCAAAGATTTGGCTTTTAGCTTCTAAAATAAATGACAGAGTGCTATGAAGATTCACTACCAATTTAATAAACCTTTAGGAGTCTGCCTTAAATACAAGTTTTCTGTACTAGAAAGCTCATCAATATCTAGACAGCCATGCAAACAGCTAGGAGGCCAGTCCATTAATGAAATGTTAATGACTGAATTAGACCTGTAATAACAGAAGTAGAATGTACTGCTGTGAGTCCATTAACATCAGCAGACCCTGCTGGGAACAAGTAAACACAACATACAAAGGAAAAACTTGTGCTAATAAACAGTTTTTTGTGCTGTAAAGGTGCTGGGAAGCATGAGTTGTAAATCCCACTCACTGCTGTGCTAGTGTCATTTTTTTTTTTTTTTTACAAAGTTTATCCCAGCAACCTAGCTTGATATACATTTCCCAATATGATGATAAAATATGCTTAACAGCACTCATGCAAAGCCCATGCCCTGATGATAAGACAAAGCCTGCTGCCAAACATCCAAACAAACATGTCTGTTGTGTCACGTTGTCAGGATAAGTTCAGTGGTAATTGCAGCTTTGCATTGCAGCCAGCCCAGGTGGGTAGCAGGGAGTGGTAGTTATCACCTGATGGATGGTTGACCCAAGTGAAATAGAATTTATGGACCCTAACTCTGGCCCTTGTGGGCTTCACAGAAAACGCCACTGTTGGAACTAATTACCAGTGCTGTTAAACTTTTATACTGTGCCTTCAAAGTAGATCATGCTTTGCAGAAGGTTTTAACCCTAACAAAGGAGATAAGAATAGCAACATTGCTAGCGGCTTAGTTGACAACCTTGTAACATATGGTGTAAGTGTTCTTGGCTGCAAAAGTGGACTCAGGATGCAGAAAGTAATGACTTCTTGGAATGAGAGCTTCCTCTTCCCAAAAATATCACTCACCTTTTTTAATAGAAGTGAAGTGAAAATAGTTGCTTTCTCATCTGGTCCTGAAAACCTCAGTAATTTCCCACAAGGCAAAAAAGCAAACCATTTGCCACATCTTCCCACTGTGCAAAAGCTGCATGTCAAGCTGAATCGTGGCAGCTTTTATAATGTAGTTGTCAATAAAAATTGCACACAAAAAGGAAAATATGTGTCCACAGTATGTCATACAAAATACAAATTAATAACCCCCAAACTGCTTTTACAATATTTGGTCTTTTATTGAACTCAGTTTGGTTCCCTCTTTTTAACTTCCTTAGATGTGCAGCATCAGTTCCAGCTTGCCACATTACTCAGCAGAAAGCCAAAGGGGGGAAATACCAAGATTCTTTCCCCTGAGCTTTGTGGATGTTGCTGCTGTTTCTTCTCCCCTGAAGCTGTTGTAGCATCCAGTAGTTTTGATCCCGTGTTTATCCCATTCATGTGACTGCTAACAAGGTTCTCCACTGCCCTCATTCCCTTTCTGACATCTGATGGCTGTGGAGGGTCCAGAATGACCTAATGGTTGGGGTACAGCAGTTTCTTCTCCATCCATCTCTGATAATACATTCTGGTGTGATTGCCTTCATGTCAACCACATACCTTTTAATTTTGGGTGGTTTTTTGCTTATCTTTTCTTTCTCAAGATTTATACTTCTTTTTTTAGTTGAATTTTTTCTTACACTACATTAAGATTACTGTGTTGTTTGTGGTCTTAGAGTTACTACCATGATGCAACTAGTAATAAGGAAAATAGGAAAATCAGAGAAATATATTTGGGAATTATACTTGTTATGCTGATGCTGTGGGTGTCCTGCATGGATACTCACCTCAAGGTCATGGTGCTCCTTATGCAGCTTTGAGCACATCAGCTACATTCTGTGTTTCAGGTCTTCATCCTTAAATTAGGGATGATAACATCAGGTGCTGCTAGGCTTTGAAACTGCAAACATTTGTGACCCTTTTAAAATATTTTTTAAAATTATTTTTTCCTTTTCAGAAAAAGCAACTTTGTTGGTTTTGTAAGTTAAGTTGCACTTACTTTGCTTGTCAGCATGACACTATTTTTCTGTATTTTGATTTTTTTTTTTTTATGTGCATCCTGAAGCCTTTCCAGCTTCCTTACTACATTTTCACCTGCTATCAGACTTCCAAGGAGTTAA
>JAOWBP010050399.1:0-19745 GCA_028571105.1 Tragopan temminckii
AGAAAGAAAGAAAGAAAGAAAGAAAGAAAGAAAGAAAGAAAGAAAGAAAGAAAGAAAGAAAGAAAGAAAGAAAGGAAAAATATATCAAGTATAAAATGGATAGATTGGCCTACTGTGATGAAGGACACAAGAAAATGGAGATCAATGCCACTTCTATGCAAAAAGTCCAAATATTTATAATTGTGGCTGACCACCAGTTGATTATAGGCTCATAAAAATTCATGCATAAAAAGAATGTTAGACACTCATTTTATGCCTGGTTGTATGTGTAACCCTCAAAATTAAAACTCTTTTGAACTTCATTGGAAAAGCTAACTATGTAATAAGAGCATCTCTATGAAAATCAATGTGATCAAGATCAAAAAAGAGAGAGATAGTGTTTGTTAAAACATTTCAGATAGTGTTTGCTAAAACATTTCAGATAGAAATGTAGTCAAAATGGCTTAAAAAAGAAAAATTAGGGCTAAGGTCAAATATGTTTAATTCACCTGTGACAAACAAACTGAACAATATTTGTTCTTTTAGTTTAGACTTGGAACCTAGATCTCAGGGGTGTTAGGAGAGAGCTTTAATCTCTAAAAAAAATTCAAATTCCCAAAATGCATGACAGAAACTGATATAATCCTTCCTGAAGTCAGAAATAAAATAGAAAATACTTTCTTTGCTATTAAAACAAGAACAGTTGTCAGAATCTTTATTCTTTTAATGTTTTACAGGTCTGACTTTCGGCAGATGACCTCTCTTGTTTGTCCCTACATGTTTTCCAAAATATAAAAGTGAAATAGAGTCCCAAGGGCACTGTACTTGAAAGGTTATGAGAGTTAGAGAATTTTAACCATGCCTGCCAAATCAGCAGATGGCTTGTGATTATAATTATATGCATCAATAAAACGAATAATCTTTACAAAATTTGAATTTCTACTAAAGTAAGGGATTTAGTAAGCAGATGCAACAGAATGCATTTTCTTTAACCCTTTTTGTATACAGCAGTCTCTCACAAAAATAATGGGAAAGGCTATCCATATAGAACATGACCATACACTTCCACCTCAAATATATTTCTTTCTTTTGACGAAGTGTCAATGTTATTTAGAGTGATTCATGTCTTCAGTTGCACTTTGTTCATTAATGTCTAATGCTTATATATAGTTTGATTCCCATCAGACTCGTACTTCAAAATGGTGTTTAATTTTATAAAATGTTACAGATAAAATGAAGATGTCATATCTATTCTCTCTCTTCATTTTTATTGCTATGGCAGTTCTTTCTGTTTAGTATTTGGTGACTTTCCATATCTTGAGGTTGAGTTGAACATATTGTTAACGAGGAAAAAAAAATTCCCAACTCTGTGAAATTCATTTAGCGTGTGGGCTTTTTCTTGCTCATAAGAAATTTAATTATTTAAAAGAAAATAAAGTAATACAAAATCACAGTCTCTGTCCTTACTTTGAAACTTATATTTGTAATAAGATCTACACTGTATGTATTGGATTGTGTTAAACTGCTGTCTGAAGTAAGAGAAAGTCAAACAGTAAAAACACTGAACAAGATAAACAAGCAAAAATCTCCCTAAGCCAAAGCTTTTTCTGGACTGCATCATAAAAATGCTACTTGATGACATGATTTTTAGGGATACTCTACACTATTCTGATACAGCAAAGAAGAAAAGATTTGAAAACAGCCATAAGTACATATTCAAAAAACGCTCCTTTTGGGATATCGCCTACCCACAGTATTGTAACACCATTTTGTTAAACTGCTAAATGCAAAATCTTACTTGAAGAACACATGCTAGTATTTGGTTTTTTTTTTTTTTTTAACCACCATAGAATCTCTGATGTGAGTAGTGTGTGAGAGTGCAAAACAGTATTTCAGTGCTAATAGAAAGTGTATTTTTACTTCAGAAATGACAGAGCCATTACTCTGTATCATGTAAATCCTTCTTAGCATAAGGATTATTGACCTGATCGTCCATAACGGTGCCTTTGGAGCCATTACTACTTTGTTGTGCCAATCCAACTGCTGTACAAGTGCTCTAAGTGTTATAGGGAATAATTAAGGTGTCAAATTGTCTGCTGAGTCTTAAGGAACTGACCTCACAACTCTTGCTATCACCTGAAGAAACACTGTTAAGAAACTGGGATCTCCAATGCTCAAGTGAATTGATATTTTGGAGAAGTTCTAAATCATTTTTTCTTAACATTTTATAGAGCAGAGTTCAGATACACATCTTAAATAAAAAATAAGATTCTTAATGGAGGTAAAACTTAATGTTTGAAGCCAAACCTGAAAAAATGAACTAGCAAATGCTATCTGAATCTATTAAGAAAATCAATGAACTTCTCATGCTCAAAACACTTATACACCTGCTTTACCATATTGAAATGAGCCATCGATCTCGTCTCAGTGGAATCACACACGTTTATTGTAATGTTCACCTACTCAGAAAGGTAAGCTCAGTTACCAGTATAAAGTAACTTTTGCAGTTAGGTTATTTCCTGTCATGAATGAGGAATCTCTCATTTAGGAATTTAAAAGTTGTCTGTATTATTAAAAGACTTTGATGGTCATAAATGAGAGCAATTCTCCCTCAAGAGATTTTACGTAAGTATTAAAAGAAAGTTAAGAGGAAGACAATCTTCTTTTTTAACTCATTAATTAAATAGTATCTTCATTCTGAAGTGATTCAAGATTATTAAAATTTAGAAGCACTAATTCTGCCTATGTGGTTTTTAATAATCTACAATAATGCACACATATAAACTACAAGAAGTGACCTGGTTCCAGCTATATATGCATAGTTCCAAAATTAATCCATTCAGGTAACAGACATTTTGGTCTAGACATTTCAAATAGATGTGGACGTAGCAGAATATAAAGTATACTCTGTATGTTATTTGGTATGCTTTCTTTTGGAGCGAAAGAGCCAAGCTTTCGGGACAATAGTCTGTCACTGACCTTGGACACACTTGATGATCAGGAGTATCAGATACATCAGGATTCGTGTTTTGAAAAACTAAAAGCGTTCAAAAAAAAAAAAAAAGAATTAGAATTATTCAAATCAACTGTGTAATGTCTTAAAGTTTTTCAGATCCATATACATAACTGGCACAGATCTTTTCTGGAATGGAACGCAAAGATAAGTAAAAAGGTCTCATATCAGCTTGTAAAGTCCTAAAAGTCTATGTCGAAAAGTAATTTTAAAAATGTAGTACGTTACATAGTTCTGGGGGAGGTCAGATGAACAGCATTAGTTGACATAAATCAAGTTTTCTTTGCCTCTTCTCTTAGATGTACTAAAGAAATGATAGGGAAGGGAAAAATTATAAAGTATGCAAAACTATAGAAACTTACTGCGGCTCAACTTGTCAGATTAAAGTAACATTATTAATTTTGTAGTAGTGCTACCTGTGCATTAGCCCTATGAAATGACTCTACTTTTAATGGGATAAAGGACAGCCGAACTTATTTGTTATCACTATAAATACTCAAATATTAAATTCAACTTACTCTCCTTCACAGATGTGTAAAAAGCATGATGATTGCATGATAGGGATGTGTTCATTTGCATAAGCTACAGTGATGCACCTGAGCTAAAATATCCTATCCTATCACATATGTTAAAATGAATTGAAAACATAATAACAATTGGCAAAGTTCAAAGCAAAACTTTTCAAGCCTTTTTAACTTGTGAAATCTCTGTGGATCTAACCATTAGGTGTGAAATAAATGACTTAGCTGGGAAAGCTAAGTATTCTGACTGTATTCTGATGTGTCTCATTTTCTAAGATAGCACAAACAAAACGTTGCTCAGAAGCACACACCTCAAATATACATATGAAAAATTAAAGCAAACACACACTTTTACTGGTCTTCATTTGCTTCCTCATTAAATTTTCTAAGTTGGAAATATCGAGAAGTACAAAAAGAAGAAATAATTGTTACTTAACACATATTGAGTTTCAGTAAACTGAGATGCCATGTAGGTGAACATAGTTTTTTTGCACACATCCACTATTTATATAAAAATGCATAATTGGATTCATAAATGGATACACATCTTTGCAAGGAATCACCTAGTGCACATGTTAAAATATCTTAATTTCTATAGGCTGTAATGTTACTTCTTTTATTAATGCAGTAAAAATGATGTCCCTGGGTAAGAGACATGTTGCTGTAAACTGATTTCTGTGACCTATGAAGAGTTTCAATTAAGAGAACAGGTTATCCTGGCAAGTCTATATAAACATATTTTGGCAAATCTTCTCACAAATTAAATAATACTTCAAAAATAATAAAAATTAAAATGACAACATCAAGAAACAACTGTAGCACAAGCTGATATCTGAACCTCGCTTCTTTAACTGTTGGCATTTAAGAACATATTCTTAAAACAATATTGTTACGTGTTTTTCAGGTTTGGGTATTGTTTTCCTTTTTTATTTCTATAATTAATATTTATTTGTTTATTTTAGTGGGATGGTGAAGAAAAAGCATTACTTAATTCAGACAAGCATACTGTAATAATATAATGTTGTTTTGAACCTAACATGCCCCTGAGCCTCCAAAGTACAAAGCAGACAGAAACACTTAACAATGCAAACAAGACTTTCTGGCAACTTCCTGTTGCCATTTTTCAGCAAAATAAAGGGTCCTGAAATACTTAACTGAAACGTTGCTACGAAAGATTTTATCATTGGATACACAGACACCTAAAATTATAAGGTATCAGACGAATATTTCTCTGCTATGCAAAGGAAATAAGTAACGATTATATAAACATTTAACAATAGATCTTCAGTTCTTTCTTTAATACCTGCTCATGTAAAGACAACATTAAGAAATAACATACAAAAATCATAAAGAATTATTAATTAAAATATATAGTAATGCATTCATTTATATCTGCATAGTTCTAAAAACTGTACTGGGGGGAGTAAGTAGCTGGCTAGTGGACAGAAATATGTATTCTTGCATTTAACATTTTCAGCTGATTTTTACAGAGTAGTAAAAAGAAACTTTCAGTCAGTAAAGTTCATCAGATGTTAATGTACATCTGAGGTGGTGCTTATTGTGTGACAGTTCTTACAAAGAATATTTATTACATTATACTATAACTACAATTTCCAGTTCATATACATACTGTTTCACTTTACTTTCAGAATTCCAGAAACTTTTCTAAGCTGGCAAACAAGACAGAGAGAAAAGGAAACAAACAAACAAGAAACAAACCCAGCCTTGATTCCAGAGACATTTTTCTCCCCTTCATGAAGTGACAGGAAAAAAAAAATCCCTTCATTATGACCTACTTGTCTAGAAACGGACTTTCAACCCCATGTTAGGCTAAGATTTGCTCTACTTTCTCCCTAGGGCATAATTGTCAGACTGACTTACCGTGTGCCTTTTAGCCTTTGTTCTGCCTCTCACGCTGACATCAGGGAAGCAGTGATGTAGAATAAAGCAGGGGTGGGCTAGGTTAGTCCACTGTTTGTGTCGTTGTGTGGTGTGCAGGGACACTCTGTGATACTCTAGTGAGCTGCTAAGCTTTTTTTGTAGGCTTTGTGTCATTTACTTAACGACCAATCTCATTAGCTGCCAGGGTACAATGGGCTGATGCATTTTCTATGTACATACTCTACACAGTGACCCTCAAGGTTGCCGAAGGTCTATTTAATCAGTCAAAATGCTGAATATATTTGCAGTAAATCACTAAAAAAATACAGGACCACAGAGGTATCTCATGAGGGTTTACTCTTCCCTGGGAGTTATTTGCAGGTAATAAAGTGATAGGAGATGCAGGCAAAAGCAAGGGCAAAGAAGGGAAAGGGTACTCACTGGGTTTGCACTGGTCACCTTTAATTTGGGGAAACCTTGGGGGCCCTGTATATTGCTGTGTCTCTACTTGTTAATATCTCCATGCAGTTCATGCTTCAGTGTAATCATGTTATCACAATTAAACCCCTTTAAATAAGAAGAGCAGCGCTAACAAAATACACAGTCTTTCGCACATTGGGGAGGGGATATATGTGTGGGGGGGATGATGTTTATTTATTAACTTACTACGAGCAACCTCAGGGCTGGCTTCTTTGCATTTCTAACCTCTCGTCAGTTACAAGGTAAAACCCTTTTAACTCTTCTGAAAAATGAAATGCTGAAAAGCCCTATGAATGACGACAGCTGTCCATAAGTAACAGGGAGAGTTCTATTGTCCAACTTGTCCCTGGATAAAATGAATACTTTACAGCAGAGGCTGTTCAGCTTGGCTAAAGAGTATGGGGAGAAGGGGAGGAGGTCACTGGAGATTTCGCACACTAATTTAATCTGGGAAAAGGACAGGCACTGCATCTCACTTGAACAGACTGGCGGCAATCTGGGCTCCCACAGAACTATCTCCTTTTGCCTGTGCTCTATTTATTCCTTATCTCTGTTTACCAACCGCTAGGTCCCTTTCATTCACACCACGAGGCCGTTCTCCTACTATCAGTCAGCAGCTGACACTGTGGAAGAGCCTCAAAGGCAAAAAAAAAAGGATCAAAACTAAACCAAAGCTGTATAAACAATGCAACAGTAGAAGTAAATGCATAAATCCTAATTCTTAACCCAACCCACAGGGTGCGAACAGAACCTTTATAGTAAATCCAACAAACCCACCGCAGTGAGCTTTGGGCTACAGAGGAAACAGGAAAAGCCAAATATCATTCATGAAATCATCATCTCAAGCAGAAACATTGAAAATAGGCACTGGAGGATATTTAGTTGGCTTCAGGATAACAGGTTCTTCAGTCCTGTGAATCCATCTGAGAGTAATGAGGGGCATACTTACCTGTGTGCCTGGTATAAGGTGAACAAGAGCCCTCACTAACGTCACTTGATTACTACAAGGTTCAAAGACCTTAGATAACTTTGCACTCACTGCTTGTGATTTAGATTAAAAGAAGTAGAGGCAAATGCTTTTTTTCAAAAAAGTGTAGCTGGAATTTGTGTCATGTTGGATAACTTTATATCTCACACTTAGAAAACATATTATTATTCAAGCATGTGTCCAATTAATTTTGCCTTTTAAAACCCTGCAAATTTCAATATTGTTCTTTCTCAGTATTTAACATATTTTTCCCTATTACTTACATATAAGTTTTAAGCACTCATTGTGAATACATATATATATGTATAACAGGTGGAGACAGGAAAGAAAATACAGATGAAACTTGTGTCTCAAGTGAAAAAGTAAAGTAATAATTTCTGTCCATTTGGCATTGTGGATATGGACTTTTATTATGAATTAACTGCAAATATGCTTATTTTCTAATTATACTGGTACCTTTCTTTATAAACTGACTTAATCAGAAAGAAGTTGCAAATATTCATAGAGACATAACAATATTTCTTCAGTGAAACGTTCCAGCTTTTTAAACCTACATAATCTGTAACTCCAAAAGCAGGGATATTTCTTTTGGAAGAGGAGTTTTGCTTTCTCAAGTTTTTGATACATAAAAATGACAGTTAACAGCATATAGGTGGTATATTGTCAACTGCGTGATCAAGATCATTACAAAAATAACAAAGAAAATGCTACTCATTATCAAAGATGATATTGGACCTAATTTCAGTTTTGATTTCCACCTATGTACATTATGAGCAATGAAGTCTTTACTACTTGGATCCTTTTTTCCAAATGAATTAATGAATTAAATTTATCCTTTCACCAGCTGCTAGGCAGCAGATGGAACCATTTCTGAAGCCTTGTTGAATTCAATCCATAAAACTCATTTCCTAGGATTAGCAGTCCAAAGTTTCTTTTAATGTTTATATACCGCTTGGGATTTTGAATTTCATGATGTTAAACTTCCAATTTGACTATTTTTTTCATTTCATATCAAACAAATATGATCGTTTGGATTTCTATAGCTTTGTAACCAGACATTTCAGGTCATATAAGGACAAGAATTCATTTCAAAAGCAATCAAGTAATGCAAGATTGGGGTCTGGTATTTTTTGTTTGTTGTTTGTTTTGTTTATGTTGCAACACTACCATAGAAACTATTTGTGTTATATTCAAAGTTTAATTTAGACCTGAAAAATTGTATTGTCTGCAACTTGGAGAAAAAAATAACAAACAAACTTTAGCTTAAATAAGCAATTTTTCAAAGTGTTTGTGTTATTCACGGAAACTTGGCATGCTCCTGAAACAAGTTTTTCATACACATTTTTCTTACAGTTAACTTCAGTGTAAGATTTTTCTAGTTTTGAAACAAAACAAAACAAAAAACAAAGAGAGAAAAAAGAAAAAACAAAACAAAACAAAACACTGTAGCAAATGAAGGCAGTCCTCTGTAATTCTACAGAATTTTTTTCCTGTACAATAACAGGATACATTTGTTAATCAGATGCAGTACCCTGGACAGCTCCTTTTCTTTCATTTTCGGTTTTCTTACCTCTACTACACATCTCTGACACAATAACCACAGATAAGGAGACTTTAACTGTGACTTCATTCACAAAAGCCTTCATTTATAGATCTTTGGAAAAGCTAAATTATAGTTTAACCAAAGTTTCTATCTATTAGAAATTGACAAAGGAAAAATCAAAACAAAAATACGTCGTCTCCTTCTTAGCTTTAAAGACATACTATATTAAAAGTCTCAAGCATAAAGCCTCATGATGTAAAAGTCTTCCTGTTATTCAACAAAGTAAATAAAACTAAAAAAAAAAAAGTGATTTGTTCTTGTGTATAACAGTGATTTCCGCTAATTTGGCACAAGAAATCTATATTAATCTAATATTGCAGTAAGCCAAGAAGACCACATAATAATAATTACCATTGAGTAATTGAATATTTAGAAGGAGGAGAAAAAAAAGAAGTCTGGTAATCTTAGCCTGCAGGCATGAAAGTACTATAATACACAGATGATATTTACAAGTAAAAATAAAATGCTCCAAACTTAGGAGGCAAAGTCTATATTTAGAAATTCCTCATTTTGAATCTGGATTACTTGTTAGCCACCTTATAGCAGAAATATGTTATTGCCACAGTGAAAGCTTTAATCACAAATGCTGTAATTTTCCCCAAGAATTGCAAAACCGTTTCATAGCCAAACCAAAGACAACACATCTATGCAATTAACTCAACTAATTTCATTGACAAAAGAGATAATAAATGGTCGTTTTGAATAAAAAAAAAAAAAAAAGATCTTTGACTGACAAAGTCCACCCCACACAGTCTAAGGATAAAATCTTGGATTTGTATTTTTATAATTTTTAGATGAAAAATTCACAGCATCTTGCAAAAGATTGTCTTGTTATTTACATACGAAGAAAGACATAACATCTGAACTAAATGCTTTGTTAAAGACAAAAGAAAGTCAGAGAGAGAGAGCTACTGCTGATCAGAGTGTTAAGCAGACTTTCTCTAGCACCAAATGCTATTTCATAAAAATCATCCTGCAAAACGTTGTCCCAGAAGGTCCATTTCATTCTTCAACCTTGCCTGATATTACTGTCATTTAACTTTCTAAAGATTTTCCTGACAGAGACATTCATTCTAAAGTGTACAGCATTCGCTTTTTTAATCAGAAGCTCTCAATTCACACTCTGAATTTCAAATAATTTAAAGGACTTAAATGTCAGACTTTGAAAGACCCTTTTTCATTTAGAGTAACGCTGTTAAATACAGTGATCAACAATCTTCATTTTGGAAACATTATCCATGATTTTAAAGCTTCCAAAAATGTCATGAGAAACCTATTTGGTTTGTCATACATATCTGCAAGTGAACCTGCATCTATCGAACAGTCCCTATGCTGGCACCACTGTCTTTCTCTCTCGTCTCGTTTTCCTCACTTCATTTTTTTTTCAGTGTTAGTATTTAAGTTCAATAACTTTTCAAAATGAGAGGAAAAGTGTCCTTGTGATCATTTCCTCAAATCAAATAGCCAGAGCTGCAAATTTGCACAATTCTAAAATGTATATGAACAAAGGCTTTACTGAGGCAGTATAAATGCAATTACACCATGACATTTTGTTCAGAAAGCTTTCTCAAAGCAGTTACAAGTAGCTATTTTTTAATTGAGGCCCAAAATAGCATTTAAGATAATGACCAAGCATACATTGTGGAAGAAACAGCATTAGTGTCATTTCAACAAAAAGAAAAGTTTGCAGAGAGCATTTTAAACATTGATTAAAAACCCTCAAACTTCTTAGCACAAATCTCTCAAGCTTTTAACATTGATATATGGACAGGATATTTTTTAATTCTTTTTTGCAAAATAAGAGCACAAACCATAGAAAAGACAGAAAGTTACTAATAGTACAAGTTGCTTAAACATCAACGGGTTCAGAATAGTGTGAAAAAGTTGTTAAACTTACTTTATTTTTGTTTCCAAAACTTATATGTTTCTCCTCCCCTGTGTGCTGAACTGTGCACTAAAGCTGTGCCTTTGAAAGGTAGTTCCCATGATATGACATCCAGTGCCTTTGACTGCCTAGAGATAAGCACCTGCGTTTGTGTCCCCTCTTTACGTCACACCTCCCTATTCAAACCTTCTCAATATGATTCACATTTGCACATCAACAGCCTCATGCGCATACACAGATTTTTTTCGGCTCTGGGCCCAAAACTTTCACTTTAATTTTCATCACATGATTGCTGTGGCATATGTCCTTCCAAACCTCCCATATATCAGTCATCATGCAAATGAGATGGAATATCACTCCTCTGCAGCAGATGGCCAGGGATGATAACAATGGCTCAACAGAGGAGATTCAATGTCCCTGACTTTATCGCCACGGCAACAACAACCTAAAATATATGTAATGGAAGTGGTGCTTATTAATTTTGCAGGCTCGAGTGTTCTGATTTTGTGAGTGAATGGGCTGAGTTAAAAAGGGGGCTGTGTCCTCCTGCCTCTAGAAGACTATCTATAAAAGCCAGGGACCTGGAAATTATTTTCAGTGACTAAGAAGGCAACAGCCTAGCAATTATTTGAGTAATTAGGTGTAATTCCTCCCTGTAGGCCTTGTACCCTCCTGCGCTTGTTTCACAGAAGCTCGCGAATTAGACAGGCACAGATACTGAAAAGAAAAGTGCCTCAAGATATATCAGGAGAGCTTGCAGGAACTAAGCTTCAGTGATATGACACTTGGCCTCCACCAGGCTTGGTAAACACAAGCCCCAAGCCATAAGTAAATAGAGGCCCCACTCCACAAACACAGACCAATTAAAATTACAAAGGCAGCCACACTTCTGGGTGGGGCTGGGGGGAGCTTTATTCTGCAATGGTCTCAATGTGAGTTGCACACATAATGGTCTCTTAGTTCAGAGCAGCAACTACTGTGCTTCCACTGCTATCTGTCACTATCAAACGCGAGCACAAGGCTCTCTCTTCAGGCTGTGAATTTCTCCGCAGGGATTTATCATGTGCCTTTAAGGAAATGTTTCAAAGTGAATTTTCTGTGCGTTGTCTTCCAAATGCAAACAAGGAAGAAGAAATAAATGCAGCAATTTGCTATTTATCTTCAATAGTTTAACAGAAAGGACTGAAGATCACCATTTAACCTCTGAACAAACAAAATATTCAAAGACTCTGTTACACCCTGTATGTGCCACAACTTTCTTGTTCTTTAATATTCTGAGTATGCAAATCACCATTTGATTATTCAGAAATAAATTTCAGTCATGTTCAACTAAGAAACTGCATATCTAGAAACTGTATGTATCTTTTCTTATTTTCCCCAGTGAACGCTTTAGAGAAATGGAGGTTCCTTTGTCTCCCTCTGCAGTAGAGAGGAGAACATTTTAGGTACAACTGATGAAATACTCTGGAATGCGTACTATTCATTGTGTGCTGGAGGTATAGCACAGAACAAGACCAAAGAAGCTTGCTATCCATCACTTGAGAAAATGTCTCAAAATTAATTAAATTGTTGAAACTCCTCCCCTTGGAGTCCCCACACCTTGAACAAGTGTCACACGTAGATTTGAAGACAGAGATGAGCACTGCACCCTCCGAAAGAAAATTGGGCTGATGCGACAACAGCTGAAGCAAGTGATAGGAAACTCCAGAGGCAGTGCCAAACTTGTGGATCCTCCCTTGTTTTGACAGGGCTCAGCACCACATTGTTGCTCGTGTTCAGTATTAGCATTTTCAATAGTTAATTTCTACAAAGGTAAAGCTTACATATATTACAATTTTATATTTTAAACTTTATATTCTAAACTTCTAGTGCTTTTAATTATATGTTTGTACAGTGTACTTATTATACTGTTTGTACAGTACACCTTCTGACCTAGTAATAGAAGATACCAGTAACTGTAATTTCAGTACTACATCACCTTTACTTTTCAACTATAAGAAATAGTATATGGCTGTTTTAACTGAATGAAAAGCATAAGTGCTTATTTTCTATATTTAGTATTCCCCACTACAAGCCACCAGTAGAAGTACATAAAACACAAACAAATGTAAAGTGAAGCCTACTGTTCATCTTTATGTCATACTAGTGTGGAGTTTGTAACTACACCTTCCAAATAAAATGTTCCTGATGAGTTTTCTTTTACTCCTTTAGATAGGCTGAGCCGAAATTAAAGCCTTTGGGTTCTTACTTTTATTATTACTTTGTGTGTACGTGTGCACAGGTACAGTGAGATTCTAGAGCGTATATGTTTATGTTCTTTTGTACTTTTCATTCTTCAATAATATGGAAATAACTCAGGAATGTAGCTGTTATAGTGAGCTGAGGACATAAAAGTGTGGTACAAACCTCTGCAAAGCTCCAAGGTTCCTTGCAGTGGATCTATAATTGGAAAGCCAACACATAGTGTACTATAGAAATGATGTTTTCCTGACAGCTTGTGTTATTTATGGGTCTGGCCACTGTCTTCAGAACCAGATGGAGCTTTTTTTTTCCCAAGTTTTTTTTTTTTTTTCCTTTTTCTTTTTTTCTTTTTTAATCTGCCGTGCATGGCCGTAATTGATCATTGAGTGAAACTGTCATTTAGGTCACTGTCTCTATATTTTCCACCATTAAGTATAGTTCTGTGTTGTGAAATATCTCATTCATCTTAAAGTTACAGCTTGTTTCACAAAACTATTCACATCCTCTCACATCATGAGACAAATATGGGACATATATTTACAGATTACTTTTTCTTGTTTGATTCTTAACTGTGTAAATGTAGTGATAAACATATTCAAAACTGCTTGCTGAAAAAAGGCTTTGAAAGATATTTCTTAAAGTCCACCAAGACACATAAGTAAGAAAAAATTATCCTTGTTATTAACTCAATCCTAACCAAGTTCACATTTAACACAACTTTGTTTTATGCACAGTCTACAGTTCAGTATATATACATATACTGGCAAGGAGAGCATTGTTTGCATTGATTATACATTTTTAAAACAATATATGTACAGTGGATATAGTTATTTTAAAGTTTTTAAATAAATCTAAAATCTGAATCCATCATTCTATTTTGACTCTCTAATCAACAGGATGTTCCATGTTCACAAGAATAACAAGAAAAGGATGAAGAAAGAGTTGACTTATGTCCCAGACACATCACTTTGAAAAAAGTGAAATCTCACAGGAGAATGATGACTTGATACAGAATCACGAATGGAGTAAATACACACTGAAATATACAGTAGCTATCATTCAAACTTGCGGTTGCAAGAAATTGTACAAGTCTAATAAGTATCCTCAGCTACAAGACTTTATAATCATATTAACAAATAAAATTCTCTCGAAAGAGCATAAACTAAATGGTAAACTAATGGTTGTAAAATACTAAACAGATCACAAGAAAGAATGAGAGACAAAACTTACTTGAAGACCATACAGCAGTTAGTTGGCTGCTATTTGAGTTCAAAGGAAATTTCAAAAGGAGAGCAAAACCTTAAATTACTATAATGAATATTGTACTAATTAGCATTTAAAAAAATCATTCTTTTCCCTTGAATTTAGCTTATCTTTACAGTAACAAAGAAGAGACTGCTATAGTAAAAAAAAAAAAGTTTTAATTCCTCTGCCTATATATATATATATATACACATGTATATATACTCTGCAGTCCTACATATCACAAAATAATATTAAAGATCCATTTTAAAAAGACATAACTTGGTTATTATACAGTCTATTTAACAAAATAGATATCCCTAAGACAGACCTTGAGGGGAAAAATAAACAGTGAGAATACTACTATAAAAAAAACTTCAACACAACTTCAAAATAACAAATATATTTCCATTTTTAAAAACAGCTACTATCAGAACATAATTGAGCATTCAGGAAATTGAGAAGTATCAAAGAAATCAAAGAGATTAAATGAGACAAACTGGATAACACGAAATATGGGAGATAAAACCTTGATTCCTCATGAAGAGATAAGGATATTAAATATTCTCTTTTGGTGCCAGTAAACTCATTGCACACATGGGCATCATCAAGTACCAAGTGCACAGTCATTATAGACAACAGCATTGACAAAACTGACAAAATAATGTAGCACTTGGTTGAATAAAAACTAGTGAGTTACATTAGCAAGCTCATGCTGAAGAAAACTGCCAGATATATACATAGCAGGAAAACTACAAGTCATTAAGCATTTAACTTAGAAATGACATTTGAAAAATATATTTATCATGTTTGCACAATATACTACTTCAATAGTTTCAATTTAGAGGAATAAAAAGGATGAAAAATAAAGTATACTTAACCAAATATTAATAACAGAATGATTTGTCTAAATAAAATGGTACACTGGCTTTCAGAATTCTGTTTAAGGCTTTCAGTATGTCTTTCATGAATTACTTAATTCACTGAAGTGACAGGAGGGTTATGTTTTCTTCCTGGCCACCTTCACCAGAGAAAGTCAAGGAATTTCAGAGCCTTACTTTTCTGCCAATAGGTTCTATCACTGGAAACATGCATTTCAGGTGAGTTTTCTTTCTTTCTTCTTTCTAGTGCAGGTGCTCACACAGTTCTCTTAGGCTTTCCATACAAACACTCAAAGGATTGTGGGCAATTGTCAATTTCAGAAATATTTAAATTTTACTCTTAATGGGTATTGGGATTGTGCCTCACTGAAAGGGAGATTAAAATGCCATTATTTTGAGTTATAAATTTTTCAATTAAGACTGACCTAAAACTGGGAAATGAAAATATTTTTCTCTTTGTAGTCTTATTTACTTTAATATATAGGTTTAATAAGTTACAGAAAACAGTTATTTAATGAACCCTGAAAATCAGTTACAGGTGATGTCAAATATGGATTAAGCCTATCAAGGAATTCCTGTAATAAGGCTAAATATTAAGATCAACATATTTTCTCAGCTCTTGCTGCTAATTAAAAAAAAAACCCTCATACACATCTTTCTCCTAATCATTGTATTATTAAATGCATAAATAGCAATGCAATAATCATATTGCTGTTGTGGTTAAGAAACTTTCTATTATGAAAGCTACCAGATTTTCATTTGAGATTAAAAAAGCTGATCAGCTGGAAAAATTTTTTTGAGTTACAATGTCAGATCTTGTCATAAGTTAGTAACGACTGTTTACATGGGTTTAAAGTGATAGGACAAGGGGGAATATTTTTAAACGAAGACAGAGGAGATTTTAAGTAAGATATTAGGAGGAAGCTTTTCACTTAGAGGGTTGTGACACACTGAAGCAATTTGTTGATGCCTCATCCCTGAAGGCAATCAAGGCCAGGCTGGATGTGGCTCTTGACAGCCTAGTCTAGTGGTTAGTGACCCTGCCCATGGCAGGGGGGTTGAAACTAGGTGATCATTGCGGTCCCTTTCAACCCAGGCCATTCTGTGATTCTATGATTCTATGATTTTCAAGCTATTATACATCTTGACTCAAAAAAACTGACTATGACTATGTTATGTTTACTCTAGAGAACTTTATACTATACTTCTAAATCCAGTGTTATGTATTTCTATCTATCTGTACATGTAATTCCTGTCTTTCACACACTATAAAAAATGCTGTTAAAAGTAAAGGTGACACCTCTATCATTTTGAAAGTTATCTGAAAACTTGAGTATTTGTAGCATTTGTAGTATTTGTAGTATTGGTTGATGCTCTGCTGAACACAAGCAAGCAGTGTGCCCAGGCGGCCAAGAAGGCTAATGGCATCTTAACATGTATCAGAAATAGTGCTCTCAGCAGGAGCAGGGAGGTGATCACCCCTCTGTACTCAGCACTGGTAAGGGTGCACCTTGAGAACTGTGCTTAGTTTTGGGCCTCTCACTACAAGAAAGATACTGAGGCCCTGGAGTGTTTCCAGAGAAGGGCAACAAAACAGTGAGGGGTCTGGAGCACAAGCCTTCCGAGGAGCAGCTGAGGGAGCTGGGATTGTTCAGTCTGGAGGAGGCCTGGGGGAGACCTTATTGCTCTCTATAACTGCCTGAAAGGAGATTGTGGTGAGGTGGGAGATGACCTCTTCTCCCATGTAACTAGCAATAGGACTAGAGGTAGTAGCCTCAAGTTGCACCAGGGGAGGTTCAGGTTGAACGTTAGGAAATGCTTCTCTCTGAGAGTGGCCAGATGCTGGAATGGGCAGCCCAGGGAGGTGGTGGAGCCACCGTCCCTGGAGATGATCAACAAACGTTTAGAAGTTGTACAGAGGGACATGGTTTAGTGGAAATATTGGTAGGTGGACAGTTGGAATGGATGATCTTGTAGGTCTTTCCAACCTGGTTGATTCTATGATTCTATGATCAAACTAAATTTTGTTTGGAAAAAATCATTCTTTCCAGCAGAGAAAATGAATCCTGAAAATCTCAACATGAAGTTCATTTATCTCACTATCCATACAGTTCTGAGGAGTACAAAACTCAACACAGCCATAGAAATATCCTGATTTTGTACCAACATGTCTTTCCCTCAACTCATCTTATAAATCTCTTTACAACTTATTCACTCAAGCTCACTCATGATCCTCCTAGTAGGAGGAGAAAAACCTCCTTTCTCTTATCTGTACTTGTATGCAGGCATGCCCCTGCTTTTCTTTGTTTTGCTCACATACCATAGTTCTCCAAATTGAAGAAGTCACAGATAAACACTCATCTGTTGAATGCTGGTCTTTCAAATGAAATTCTTGTCCCCAGATTTCCCTTGCCTTCCATCTGTGGTTCTTCAGAGCTTTTTAATTCTGATAGCTATATCTTAGGAAAGTACCTAAGCAATCTCTTCTGTTTCACTCTCTGCAGCATATACAAAGAGTTATTGTCAGCAATATCTTATGTGATCCTTAACAGTGAATTCCCATCAGGGAATTCCTGTACATTGTTTTCAGTTCTCATGCTCACCTATATGTTTTACATACCTATCTCCCAAATTATCAAGAAAGTCCTAATTACACTGCAGAAATAGTGAATTCAGCTTTGCTTGGTTTTAAGAAATGTGAATGGCAAAGGAAAATCCAAAGGGGTCTGGATGTTATCATAATGAAAAGTCAGCTGGTTAAAAAAGAATTTTTTAAAGATATCTTGTGTGAATACAAACACAGAAGATATTGGCATCTTTTCCCTTTTTTCACTCTCAAGTTATTCGGCACAGAATTAATAATTTTCCTGCTGCTCCTAAATTTTTAGGATTTATTTTGCAGAAATATCCTACTGAAAACAATATAATTTTTTTTTCAGAAGAACTATCTTCCCAGTACAGATTTTCTATTGCATTGTTAAAACATTGTCAGATTTTATTGCTTGATAAAATCTCTAAAGTTGTAGGTTTTCATGCTTTTGAAAATATTTCATTTGAGTAATGTTATTATAGTACATTTGAAGAGTCATGTTATACCATAAGACATAGTGGTAGCATGTGGGCAATTTAAGCATTGCATAAAGAAAACCAGAAATCACATTCAACTGTGTATCCTATATTTTGTGTACATAGTCACAATTTGTTCTAAATTTACTTTCTGATGCATCTTGTCAGCACTGAAAAATGCCATTCTAATACACAGATAATTACAGTATCTAATACTGCAACACTGTACACAACAAACTTTGGGCTATCCAAATCATTATAAATAACAGTCTGCAAAATAATCTCAGCTTTTATGTATTTTTAAATAAACTCACCCCTTGTATGTATATGCACATGCACACATATAAGCAGCTTTTTTATACGCAATACAACAAAATATTCAGGGGAGAAAAACCTTATTCTTTCATATACTGAAGATATCAGTTGAACAGAATGGAAATAAACAATATTAGAAACCTTTGCTAAAAGGCTAGCACAAAGTTAAGGGAGAACTATATATGTGTGTGTACATGTATATTTATGTATACTTCCTAGTGAATTAAATAGCTCTGCAAGAATGCCAGGTCTTAATCATAAAGAATTTAAAATGCTTAGATCCAGAATGGGATAACAACTATCTGAAAGAGGGGGGAAGTATGTTTCCATGGACTGCGCTCGCTTTCTTTTCTTACACAGTTTGTTGAACAGCCTACATGGCCAGAGGCTATTCTGGACCTAATCCTAGGAAATGAGCCAAGCATGATAAATTAGACTGAATGTTGGGAGTGGCTAGTGTTCACCACAGTGTCATTAGGCAGTCTCTAAACTGCAGTCAGTAGCCCTGAGTAAGCAAGTATTTATTTTCTTCTGGCCTTCCAAAAACAGTCTTTAACACTCACTCATTCCCTCTGTGCTGTGAATTTCAACAAAGAATATTTGAAGAATCGCAGAACATAAACGCTTGCTTAAAAACTCTTAGTACATCATTAGGTATTTTATACTTCACTTTGAGGAGGATATATACCTCACTACCAGATGTGAATGTCTTTTGAAAATATCCATCAGATCATCTAATTCTATGTCTATTGAAGTAACAAGTAGCCTATCTCTACTGTCATCTCCAAGAGAAAAAATAGGCCCACCATCAAGATAAAATTTAGGCCCAACACTCCTTATTGATATATACATATAACTATAGATATATCTATATCATATGTAGATATTACTAGAGTGTTTTGCTAAATAATTTGTAAAATATTTCAACCAATAAGTGCAGGTATGTTAACAACAGGTACAGTAAGAGTTTTGGATCAGTTGAGTTGCTTTTTCTTAGCAACTAATATTTTTTAAACAAATTTCCCCCCAATTTCACAAATGAAAAGTAAAAATAAAACCCAATCCTCCCACCTTATCAAACAATCAAAAATCTTCATCTATTCTACTTTTCTTTTAGATAAAATGTGGCAATTTGTATTCCAATTTTCCAAGTCAAAGTAACAGGGGGGATAAAATAGGGCTTTGTAATGGAAGTTGGCTCTGTAATGCAACCTAACTATAGATGAGCCTTTCCATAATAAAGAGCTGTGCATTTCCAATGAGAGGAGGAGAATGCTGCTCTGCATGATTTCTTGTAATTTTGCTTCTCTAAATTAAGGTTGTATCTCAGGAACTTTCTCAGTCCTTTTGAGCATGAAGTTTGATATTTCAATTCATGTGGTTTTCATTTTGATCTAGCACACTAACATTTTGCTGTTGCCACATTTTAGAAATGGGGTAAAAATGAAGTTTTGCACTTTGACAGAGCTGTGATAGTAATTTATTTTGCTGTGTTGTTTTTATTTTTTTCTTTCTTTCTCTCTCTCTCTCTCTTTTTTTTTTTTTTTTTAATGAATAACATGATAAGGCCGTACAGGATAAAGCAGTAATTTAAACATATTTGGATTTAGTTTGATCAATTTTTATTTTTTTATTAATTAATGGTATAAT
>JAOWBP010050400.1:773-19731 GCA_028571105.1 Tragopan temminckii
GGTCTAAATTTGGGTATGGAGCACTTACTTGGGGGGTTGGGGAAGGGGGGGGGACATTTTTGGCTTTTTTTTTCATAACTTAGTTTAAAAGAAACGCGCAAACAGAGCCTACCCCATTTCCAATCGACATGGTGGCACAGTGTACACCTATGTGTTTAAAAGCAGGAATGATAGAGCAGTACTTAGAATACTTCTTTTTGCTTAATATTTTCTTCTATCTCTGAGAAAAGTCAGAACACCACCACCCAGAGATGAAGGTTCCAGTAGCATAAAAATAGTATTTTCATGCTGACTTTGGAAATGCTCTTTTCAAAGCTACTTAAGCACCCAATTACTTTGTAATCCCCAAAAATCAGAAAACCATTTGAATATGCTCACCCCCATTCACTCCTGTAATTCTGACACTCATAGCCCAATATCACCAGAAGTACGGAAATCATATCTAAGTCAAGGCAGCCTGAAGTTATGCAGCCCCTCGGAGATGAAGGCGTTCTTACAACAAACCTCGCTGGGCCGCAGCAGCTCTGCAGGGTGTAACCCAGACTGATGCACCACAGAAACGAAATCATCAGTACAAAGCCGTCCCCTATGGAAGAATGAAGTAACAATACAGAACCTCACAAGCTCTACGGGACCTATGTGCTCTTCATGTTCAAATACTGTTCACTGAATAATCCCTTCTTGTGCTTACTGTCCATAAAGAGCATTTATGTACTGTGGAAACTGGCAAAGACAACTGTCCCACATACCTCTGTTTAACCTCCAGTATTCTCCTGAAGTGGCTTCAGCAGCTTTGCATACATTGGGTAGTTAAGTATAAACTCGATTTATGCGTAATTCCCTTACAAACAACAGCAGTTTGTCCAGTTACTGAAAATGTGGAACAGCTACGTCAACCCAAAGTTAAGCATCTTCCGAACACTTCCTGATGTGTGATATAAACAACCTATTTGACTCTTAAAAAAAGAGAATGTTTACTAACATCCCCAAAACTAGTTTTAAAATCTTGTTAATTTGCATTAGAGATGACATTAGCCATCACAACCTCTAAATTATACGGTTTACTTATACGGTGCAATGGCAAGCAGTCCTGCATGGAACTTAGTATCTAAAGTAGTGCTTCTGTTATTACTCCACAGCCATAATTTAAGGACTGCTACTAAGAGTTGAGCAGCTGACTGAAAAATCTCAGATCCGGCTGTGCAAGCATCCCTTCAATTCAAACTGCTATTCTGCGTGCAATCTTCTTGGAAAGTTCAACTCTAAATTTTAGAGCTGCTCCTTCCCCAGGCTTCCTACCTGTAAGTAACTTTTCTGGAGAATGCTGCTGCACATTTAAGGAAGATCTGTATTATTTTTGTTTTCTTGAAATGGCTTTAGCAAATCTAAGTAAGAGTAAGGAAACAACCTACAAAAGCTCAAATATAGTTTAGTAGTATACAAAAAGACCTCACATAGTCTGCAAAAACGTCCTATGTCATGAAATCACATTCAGCTATACCATCTCCACCGACTGTTAATTCTGAATTGGAATCCAGGTTAAGAGACATTTGCCAGCTTACATATTTCTTAGATTCTAAGTGTGAAACATCTCCAAAACAATATATTTTCTACTACCTGGTACAAGTCAGTTCTACTAGTTCATTAATACTGGGGAAAGTGGGTTTAAAAACTGCACTAAGTCATGCATTCAGAGCATACGCTTTCAGCAAGTTTTCCATAACCTTAAGTAAACAGAGTTCAGTTCACAAAGCATCTTTCATCCTCGCCACCTCCCTTTCTTTGTCAGGGAGATAAGGCTTGTGCAATGTTTGGAAAAATAATTTTTCACATTATTAAACTGGCAGATGCCTTAGATAAAGCCATATTGTTTACAGGAAATTATTTCTCTCAAGAAAGAGATGCTATCAGATAACAAACGATCCCAACTGACATAAACTGCATTTCCTTCATGGCGCATGCAGAGCCCATGCATTGCTTTCTTGGGTCAAGCTCTCCTCCTTTAAACATACACGTTATGGGTGACAGACTGAGCTGACAGCACGCATTCCCAGACTGTCTGAACGGACTCCCACATGAGTTAAGACTCCCATTGCTAACACTCAACTACTATAGGATCACATGGAATATTAAGTAGTTTTTATGAACTTCACACACAAAAAAGCTTTGAAACATGAACGAAGCTGGCTAGAACTGGCATAGCTGGTCAGGAGTACACAATTACTGGAAGCAAAACCTTAGTGAACGAAACAGACAAGAAAAATCGGTATCAACACACTTTTATTGAAATAAGTTTGGATTTTTACCATCAGGAAAACAAAAACAGGAAGAATTAAATACAAGAGTAAAGGCATGTTTTCAAAAGTAACAAAAAATACATGAACAGTGTCTGTGTTCTTTGAGATAAATTTGTTGACTGATGCTACACAACTTACCTTTGCCACCGTGTCTAAGCAGAACTTCCGGACCATGGTATAAATCATACACACTGTGGCCTTTTCCAGCTATTTACCCAACCCTGCTTTATGCCATCCCTGGGGCCATGGGACTGAGACTTATCTGTCCAAAAATCACCGACGCAATGGATGAAAAATGAGCATGCTTCAGAAGTTTTAAGTTCAGTGGTGTTATGCTTAGAATCTTTAGAAGTATTCTAGGTTAGAAGTCTGACTTTTTGCATTTATCCAAGGAACAGCTACACTTCAGCTGTTTCCCAGACCACTACAGAATTCAGATTGCTGGAAATCCAAAATACTCCCAAAAAACATATATCTTAAGCTTTCAACAGGTCGTTCACCAATTTCACTGTTTAACATTTTTCTCCTATAATACGCCAAAAAGTCAAGATTTTCCTCTAATAAAACCGCTAAGACTACTGCTTTGTACCTATTTGTAACATGAATTTTACATCTCAAGTGCATTTAAACCCACTGAAACCCCACATACACACACCCAGTCTGCTCACACTGCTTACTCGCTACCTCCACAATAGCTCTTATTTCCAGACAAATGGTGCTTGCTGAAAGGAGTCTTTGCACCTTTTGATTGGTGGTAACATTGATCTGAGGATTCCTTCTTGCTGTCGAACCGTACTGCATTATGCCATGGCTACATCAGCACGGCTGCATGTTATGCCAGCCAGATGGAAAGAAGCATCTCCATTAGCAATGGAGTGAAGTTAGTGATGCCATGGGGCATTTAACTGGAGAATAAAATAGAAAGAGATGCAGATTGTTCTGCAGGTAAGCTTTCCCTTCATCACAGGATCTCTTCTGAAGAGGACAACTCACATCCCTAAGGCTTCCCTGGCTCACCTCAACTGGAAAACTCAGAGGGCTGCACCAACTGAACAGGTGACATTGGTTCATAAAAAAAAAGTTTTTAAACCATGCAAGCACATACGCAGTAGTGTGTGATTATACTGCACTATTCACACAATGAAGTTCTATGTAAATACAGAACTTCTGATGCATTTTCTTGCATGCAATTGATTGCAGTGCCATATATTTTTTTAGATCTGCCCAGGACTTCTGATTAAAACAGACTTCTTCAGCTTGGAAACAAAAGTAAGCAGCACAGCAAAACATAATAAATACAAGAAAAATATAACAAAAATATGCTTCTGCATCTTAAAAGAGAAAAATTCTCATGGTAACTTTCACCTGTTTGCCTTAAGTAGAAAATACATCATGCATCAGGAGTCACAGCCTAATATTAAAGGAAATGCATTTTCTAAGCGATCCTCAGGAAAGCAGGTTATACTTCCCAACGATGCATCTCATGTCCTTCATTCTTCTGCCTAAACAAAACCATTCTTGAGATCTTTTTTAAATAGTTAAATCTAGTATTTCCTATTCTCAAAATGCTGGAGCTCTATTTCATTTAACAATACATCCACCACTAATAGGAACGGGATCCTATCACATAAAGCATAATGTAAAATGAGTTAAATGGAAAACTAAAGATCACCTCCTTCCACATTCTTCTATCCAAGTTTTCCAAATCTAACCAAGACATTTCTCATTTTGCTAGCTACCAAACCTAACAGAACTGTTAAATATAAATAGTTCTACCACTTAAATATTTCATATTATTATTTCTCTCTATTTACCATAATCCAACATATCCATTCTTCCTCTGACACTGAAGAAGTTGATCGTAAATAAGAACTGCTGCTGCAAATTGAACATTCAGTAATAGATTCTGGGTATTTTCCTCTCAAGAGTGTATCCTAGGTGAGCTGAAGACACGAGAATGTACTTTTCAAGACAAAAGCAGAAGATCACAGTTTATTTGCAATCAAAATGATACACATTTTAGCAGTTAAAGACTGCTTTACAATAATCAATCAGGCATTAAGACATTTATGGAAATACAGCACTTCCACAGAAAGAAGAGTATTTTACAATACAATAAGCTTATTTGAATACTACTGAAATATAGCATTCCGTTCTTGCCAAAATGTCACTTGATCATTCAGGAAAGCTGCCTTTCCAAGTCAGTTGAAGTAAACATCCACCCCCCAGCCCTACCACTTGTTATAGCTGAGTGTAGGATGTTTACAGGAACTAAAAGTTAGCTTAACAATATAAATACAGCATTGGCTTTCAAGATATCCAAAAATGAATCTGCACAGGCATATTTCAATACACTGCGTCTGCTACAGCTTATGCTACTCAGAAGGCATTTGCAACAGTTATTAAACCTTACTGACATAAGGTTGGAGGACTGTTTTTTAACATTTAACCTTATAAATATCAGAGCACGGTGATGTATTTGTACAGTCTCTAATATTATAGAGATAACAGGGTAAAACAAAGAATAAAACAATTCCCACAGCCCATGGAGTTCAATATCTCTGTTGCACTTACCTGCCAAGACTTTTGAGGCTTAGAGTAGGCCTTCTAGAAATCTCAAATGCAAATCATGATCAGAATTGATACTGAATACCAAAATGCATATGGGACATCAACAGGGTAGTACAAACTGGGACAGAGTCCTCAAGGATGTCCTTCTCAAATGGTTTGTGCAAAAATTCAGCTCCTGTGGTACCAAAAATTTCAGCAGTTTCCTTTATACACTCAATTTTACATCTTTTATTATCTTGTAGTTGCACTACATTTTCCTAAACTAACTCCCATTCTAAAGCTGCTTCCAAGATTCTTTCCCTGTTGTTTCAATCTTCTCAGTTTTTTCCACACAGATTGTTACTCAGAAAGATGAGTCATTTTAATAGTGAGAGAACAGAACACTATCAATTAAGCTTATTTTAGATTTTAAATGTGCGGCTTACTTAGCATCTAAAGCCTCGAATAACCAAAACATTAGCAATCCAGGAAAAAAAATGCTTTTATAAAGTCCATCAGCCTCCTCAAAGCTCTTGTCTGAGCAGGTGTTTTGCAGATTTACTGGGGAGAAGGAACCACAGATGCAGATTTCTCTTCATACACAAAGGCTGGTGGAAGCTTTTTGAACACTTAACAGTTGGTTCTTTGTATGAAGAAAAAACCATGAGCTCAAGCTAGTGAATGCAGCTGCAAGTTCACAACAAGGGGAGACCTTCATGCAGGCCAACCTGAAGGTACTGAAGAGTTTGATGAGTTTCTGTTAAGTGGTCATAAAAACCACTAAGAGGAAAACCACAGGCAACTAATGCAGACTCTAAACATGCATCTTCATAAGCACTCCACTTGCTCAGCAAGCAGAGATCATGGTATTCCACCCTACTTCCAAATGTCTGCATGTCCATTCCTACTTGCACTAGGCATGACAGTCATCCAAGATTAGCAGCACATTCACAGCTCCACTGCCAGCCCCTGGACTAGCAACCTCCTCCTGTAGGTATCTGCCTCCACTATGATGTTAGTGCATCATAAAACATTAGAAATTGATTTACATCTCCTCCTTCTATCATAACCAATAGTTGCAGCCATCACATTAACAACCTGAGGTAATCAGCTTTGCTGATGATTAGGCTGACACATCAAATCTGCTTCTTCCATTCCTAAAATTCAGTGATTCAACTTAAACCATTGCGTAAACACACAGTATCTGGAAAGACTCTGCCTTCTTCATTTGCAAGCAGAAATGTCTGAGATATGTTCAGAAGTTCGTAAGTTTGTATTTCACATGCAGAAAGCAGAGATCCTGGCTTTTCAAACTCTTAGCGAGAAAATCCCGAACAAAAACGCAACGTAAAAATGAAGTGTGGGTTTATTTATTTCCCATCATTATAAACCACTTCAGTTGGCTTTCATGTAAAGAAGTATGATGGCTGTGTTTGAGTATGGGTATTAGACACTAGCACATAAATAAAATTCCACAAGACTGAGTTGATGAACTGCATATGACTACTCTTATCTAGCATGTGAAAAGGCTAACGTGAAAAGACAGCACTAACAAAAATGACTACAAGATTAACTACGAGATAACATTTACTTTGATCATTCAGTGAAGAATGTTAACAGACAACACTTCATTTCTTCTAAGTCCAAGTAGCATGTAAAACTATGGAATGCCAAGCATTTACAGCAAAGAACATCTGGAAAAATGACTACCACTTGTGTTCTCCTTTAAAAAGGAAAAAGGATTTGTAAATCCTGCTTGTTTCTCTTTCTAATTTGAAGATGTACACAAGCCAAACATCATATTTAAGAGAAAATGTTTTTTAATAGAAATTGTACTGTGTGTGAACTACTCTGAAAATAGATAATTGCAGCAGCGCTGTCAGTAAGTTCAGAACCTTCTATCACCACACACTGCTGTACCAGCAGACAGGTGACCCACATCAGAGCAGCTCTGTGTTTACAGTCACACGCCTGCCCCAGAAGAATGGCTGCCCTCAATTCACTGGTGGCCATTCATGACATGCTTGAGAATCACTGCCTCTGCAATTCTTGCAGTCTATCTTTTCCAGGGCTAAGGAATCCTCACAGTTTTAAGAAATCAGAAATTTTTCTAAGTATCTGTACCTTCGCATATAATCTTCTACAGAATTCCTGCAGCAAAGTTAGAGCTAGCTAACCCTTTTAATCTATATTACCGTACTATCAAATAAACTGAACATGAAATTTGCCTTTTGAATGTCAAGGAATATGAAGCTAACATTTTCAGAGGTGGAAGACTGGAAAGCTAAGGTACTGCAAGAATGCTTACTACTCAAACAGCAGCAGAATTCACTCATTTAGGCTATTCTGCTCCCATCCTTTACAAATAAAGAACTATACAGAAACAGGAGAAAAGAAGTCCCAGACAAGGTCCAGGAAATTACATCTGCAGAACACACTTCCTAGGTCCCTCACTGAGAAAAGTGGAAAGTACTGAAGTTGTTTTGCTGAGAGCTGTTCTCAATGAAATGATTACTTTAAGTCGAGAATTAGCAAAGAGAACTCTGAAAAAGTACTTTCAAAAGCTGTTTTTTATGTGAAAAATCATCTCTGTTAATGGTAGTACAAAGCAAGCTGACTGTACCACAAACAACTGTACACATTTGGCATTGTTTTACTACAAAAATACATCCTGTGCAATCTTTTTTAACCTTTATTTTGGCCTTGGGTAACATTCAGCTTACAAACAATGAGAGCACCACCCACCCATAGGAGAGGCAGAACATGGAATTTCAGAAAGAAAAAGCAAGGCACAGCAAATAAAATATTTGCTAAGTATTCAACAATATTTAATCATTTTTCTACAGTTTAGTAACAGATGCCATTAAAAAAGATAGTTCATAAGGTGAGTTTCATTTACGTACATTTGTACAATTAAACACCGCTTGCTGTTACATTCCAGAGAAGCATAGTTCCGTAGCTCATACCATGAAACAGCAGAGAATTCAGTTCTGAGTGACATATATGCAATACCTTTGTATCTCCATCCTATTACAGATCAGCTTGTAATCAATCATAGTAGCAGTATTAATAAAAATCAAGCTAACTCACTTGGAGGCAGTTCAGTATGTCTATAGAAACTACCAGACGTGTATCTATGTATGCAGGTTTATGACATCTTTTCCTCCTGGTGCTGTCCAGGTATAGCCAGGTGCAGCAAACATCTGACTGAAAGCTCGAGCTGCTACAGCTTCCAGTCGGGGATGTTTACAGCAACAGACTACTACACATCACTGCAGCTGTCCAGCAGTACAAAGCAGTCGGTCACCTTTAGGGGGGGGGGAAAATAAAAAGATTTATGACTCATTTCTATGACACTCCAATCAAATACCATTCAACTAATTCTGAAGAAAATCTCAGTTTCACTTAAAACAAGCACTGATATAAAAACATCACAATTCTAGATTTAACACACATTAAATGTTTCTAAATGCAAGACATAAGAATATACGTACTCAATTTTTAAATATACATTTTTCAACCTCTTCAGGTTCAAATTCATTTATATATACATGTATATGAGTTTATATGTTTTACTTTCCTATACCTTCATTACCAGAACTCTCAAAAAAAATAAATGGGAGTTCCACTCTAAGCATCCATACTATCTACTCTTTCACAGTTACTTATGTTTCTAAATAAGTATGTACAAAGTTAAACATAAAAACAGGAAAACACTCATGATGAAGGAAATCTTAGAAACAGACCTGGCAGAACTCTGAAAAAATATGTATATTTCTCAGCATCACAATAACTGATCAGTTTAAGGCTCTGTTACTCTCTCTCTCTCTCTCTCTCTCTCTCTATATATATATATATCCATCCCAGGGTAAGCATTAAAAGGGTCAGGTGGGAATAAAACAGTAACAGCCTCTGGATGGAACCATTTTACTTCCCCTCTTCAGCGACTCAGTACCAGAAATCCCACAAGACTGCATTCTGTTCTGATGCAGTCTTTTTTCCTCACTTAAAAGAACACTTCCAATATGAAAAATATTTAAATGACAACATACTATTGAAGAGTAAAGAATTTAATTTAGATCAAAGTCATCACTAAGTACACAGCACTCATTTAGTTGCTTCATATCAATGCCCTGATTGGAATTCTCTGCACAGAAGTAATCTGACAGTCAATCCAAAGGACTTCAGTGGTGTTCTGGTGATGCAAAAATTCTCCCATTCTTTGTTAAAGAAAAAAGAAAAAAAAAAAAAGAAAGAGGTGGAGAGTCTATGAAGTTATTTTTTTAAATCCCATCATTCTGACTTGATCATATTCACATAATACTTAAATGCCTCTATCTTCTAGTTTGCAGCAGAAAACATTCCTTATACTAACAGAGCAGAAAGCAGACAGATCTATCCCTGTTTATCATTGTTTATCCTTTCAGAAAGAAAAAGCTTAGCCAGTAAGAAGTTTTCTGCTTCCAGGAAATACGCAGAATCCTGCAATTTAAAGTTGCTTGTTCTGAGGCTGTTCAGGCCTCCAAGACAACTCGTAAAGGGAAATTCTAACGGAGTTTAAAGAAAAACTACACATACAAGATCTCTCAGTTACAGAATGTCAATCCCATACTGCTTTCCAATAAATGTTTCCTTCTGAAATGTGAACACTTGTTAGTAGTAAGTGAATGTAGTTATTGCAGGAGTTTGCCAAGATTAATGAGGAAGCTGCATGCAGTCTCTATGGATACCATGCTGACCTTCATTATTTGAGAATAAATAGTTAAAAAGCCAATGGACATTTGCAACAAAGGCCTCTTCAGACTGTTCCAAAACTGAAATTTCCTATTTTACCTCGCAAAGAAATGGGTTATTTCATGCAGAGGTAGGCACATGGTATTCAACTAATTAGGCTGCTAAGCATTATGCTGCAGTGAACCATTTCTTACGCTGCTCTCCTTTAACACTTCCTTCTTAAGGCAGTAATGAAGGTTACCACAATGTCACCTGCCTAAAGAAAGCACACTCCCTTCAGCTTCATTTTAACACTCAAATCACCACAAAACAACCAGTATAAATGACAGTGAAGTCTCTTGTTGTGCTGGGATTGGAAGTTTGATAAAACAGCATCTAACAATGCGATCATGTTTGTATAAAGGAGTTAAATTTTCAGCTCCATCCAAGTACAGTATTAAGAAAATATATCTGCAGCATAATTTTGTGCAACTATACTTGTGAAGGATAGAGCTTCTATAAAAGTTCTTTTATGAAAACTGAAGATAAAGCATCTTCCGCTGTTCTCCTGAACACTTTTACTTTTTGCAAACTAATATGAAAAGACAGCACACTGCAGCTGCTGTTAAAGGCTCTGTCCTTCAATTTTGCTATAGCTTAAAAGCACAGAAGAAGGACTTATTCTAATGTCACTGCAAACTGAAGAACATTCATTGCGGGCCTCCATTAATGCTGTTAACCATATTTGTTAGAGAACAACAATGAATGTAGCATTACTTGCAGTGTGAATTCCCCTTCAAATTCCACATACAGAAAACGTGAAGAACCCTGTGAACCTTTAAACTACATAAGCTGCTCCTGACACACAACATTTACCGATCTGTCATTTTTCAACAAGCCCAGGAACAGCTCTTAAGATGTCAATACAAGGGAATCACCAGGAGCTCTAACACTGACAAAAAGGGCAGTACTGCGATACCTGAAGTTTGTGCTCTTTCACAGTTTCCAAACCCAAGCCACACAGGTTACAGAGAGGTACTGCAGTTTCCCCAAGTGCCAGAGATTATTTTATCAGTCATACTGAGCTTGGACTGTACCGTGATCAGAAATTTAAACAAGATGGGAAGAACGAAAGCGAGAAGAGAAAGGAAGAGAAAGGAAGGGGAACAAGGAAGCTAAAGAGAACTTCCTTCTTTTCTTCCCACATCTTCATACACCCCCATTCCACGATCAGCATGATTACAATTACTCAGTGAATTCAAAGTCTCAGTTCTCACACATAAATAACAAACTGAAAAAGAATTAAAGCAGATCCTCACTACTGCTCCAATTATTTTAAGTTGTGCTTATTGACCAGAACATAACTGAGTATTAAACATTAAGTTATTTGCCCCGAGTAAAACACAGTGTCTGAAACAGTGCTGCATTTAAAGTGCCATAGCTTTCAGCTCTCGCAGAGTCCAACTCAATTTCAACAGCATTAATGTCACACAGATTCAGACAGAATACAATCTGTCCTAGTGCGGAGGAAGAATCTGATCTTTTAACAGCCACAGAGAGTTCACTTGAGCATTAAAACTTTACAGTGCACAATGAATTATGATGAAGTAGGAAGCATACGTAAGTAGTTTTAGAACTGCATTTCCTGTATATTTTCAGGAAACTACATGCTCTGCTTCTTATAATCACAGAATGGCTTACATTGAAAGGAACCTTAAAGATAACCAAGCTCCAACTCCATGACATGGGCAGGGTTGCCACCCACCAGATCAGGCTGCCAGGGCCCCATCCAACTCAGCCTTGAACACCTCCTGAATGGGGTAGCCACAACTTCTGTGGGCAGCCTGCTCCTGTGCCCCAACATCCTCTGAGAAAGGAATTTTTTTTCTTAAAATCTAACCTGAATCTCCCCTCCTGTAGTTTAAAGCCGTTCTCCCTTGAGCTATCACTATCAGACCATGTAAAAAGTCACTCTCCTTCCTGCTTATAAGCTCTCTTCAAATACTAGAAGGATACACTAAATATATACATAAGTACAAACACTAAAACTGATAGTTCCACTGTTTAAGAAGTAAAAAGATTTTTTAAATTGAGCTGTCAGAAAAAAAAAAGCATCTCATATTTTAAGAATGCATGGGAATGGGTAAAAATAGTACACTATTAACATATCTAAGATCAAATTTCAGTGAGGACGCAAATGTCATACATAATCATTACAGAAAACCAAACAACTGAATGCTTTTGTCATAAAATACTGTTCTCATCTTACCGAAGGAGGAGGATAAACAACAAAACAATGATGGTGTGAGCCAAAATAAAGTTCAGATCCTGATTAAGAACAGCATCCACCCAGATGCTCTGCATATCTTGGGGACCTAAGTTAGAATAAAACTGTAGGTTTAGTCTCCTGTGACCAAGCATAAGGAAGAAAAAAAGCTGCCCCATGATTCACTCATTTCAAAGAATGGAGGTTTAATAGGTAAAAAAAAATTGTCTATAAAGCCAGAACTGCATCAGAGAGAATTACTGCAATCTAACAAGCTCAAGAACAGAAAAAGCATGCAAGACAAAACTGACCCCTATTCATTTCTTGCATTAATTCCCAAAAATATGCAGGAGTAGCTCACTGTCCTTCTCCACAGCCTATGAAAAAGCAAGTATGTATTCACCTGCAATCCAAGTAATCTCAGTATTAATTGGAACATACTGAGCACACAGAAAGCTAGGGGTCGAACACAAGAGAAGGGTGTTTTTATACTTTTAAATAAGCAGTTTAAAACAAAGGAACAGTAGGCAGAAATTGAATACCATTAGATTGCACGTCTGCACCAAAGTTCACACCCTAAATTTTTTCTCTTTCAGAGAATACAATCTGCCTTCAACAACTTAGCTCACTCTGCTTCAAAATATTCTGCTGAATATTAGTGCTGTGAACTGTAAATACATAAAAATAACTGAAGCTGAAAAAACAACAAAAAACAGCACTGCAAGAGAACCTTCAAAGCTGGTTTCACTTTTGGAAGTCTTTACTTCGATACAGTAAAACAGACATGCAGTCAGAGCCCTTCAGTTAATACATGCTTTACAAAAGCACCATCTCCACAGACAGCATTTCTGAGCATAATATTAACAAACGAGACATGAAAAATGATTACCATAGAAGATCAGAAAGACAGCTTAGAACAACAATAAGCCTTCTTGGTGAAGAAAAATCCTGAACTAGTCACCAAATGGAAACCAAAAACATCTTACAGTGGAAGTGACCTCTGGAAATCACCTACAGCAAACTCCCTGTTCAAAGCACAAGTCTTTTCTACTCAAAACCTGAGCATCCCCAAGCAAAGATATTTCATAGCTTCTCTGAAATAGTCACATGTCTGAGTAGCCACGGGCCTAACTTTTTTTTTTTTTTTGCCTTACACCTAACTGGAATTTCCTTTGCTGCAACTTGTGTCCAGTGCTTCTCACCCTTTCACTGTGCAACACCAAGAACGATCTAGTTTCTTGTCATGATCCATTAGGTAACTGAAGGCAGCAATTAAAGACTCCCCCCTGAGTTTCCTCTTTCCTCTGGCTAAACAACATTGCTCAGCATGAAGAAGTCATGTATTTATAAAACACCTTCTTGGCTCTCAATCTGATAGAGTAACGTACTGAGCCAAATTAAGTCTTTAATTTAGGTAACCTGAGAAGTTCTGCAGCCACCTCAGGGGGCAGGAAGTGGCTAATCCAGATCATTTTGCTTTAGAAGTAAGCTAAGTTAAGAAAAATAAATCCATCTGTCACTAACAATTTATCATAATGTATTACCATCATAAAAACCCCCACTAGTAGGCCTACCTTCCATGAGAACAGAAAAAGAAAGAAAGAGTATTAGCATCCTTAGCTATATTTTTGTTTTCTCTGAGAACAGGCTTCCAACAGATTGTTGCTATATAATGTATAGCTATATACGCTCTGCAATTTTTGCTTTTTCAGCAAGAGAGATACATCAAAGTGCACTGACCACAAGAAAAAGATGAATACCTGAAACTCCAAATTAAGGAGAAATACAAATACATCCTACATATTAGGTCTGATGTTACATAAATAGCTGATCCCCTTCTTTGTTCCCACAGTAGTATTACCTCTTCAGAGGTGTCAAATGTTGATTATACAAACTCAGTGAGTTTAACATTTAACTCAAATACTGCTGTCTGCACTAAGTGGGTCTGATTTTATAGCTTCTTCTATTCAACTCTCTCTTTTGGTCTCTCTTATAGGAAAGGAATTTTAGTCTCATTCCTTGGAAAAGCTGCACCAAAACCAGGTTTTGCCCTGCATGAAGCAGGGGGGTTGGAGATTCATGATCCTTGAGGTCCCTTCCAACCCTGGCCATTCTGTGATCCTGTGATTCAGGTTGGCTAATCTATGGGTAGAGTCCTGGAGACACTTTACTACAAAGTATTAAAACAAATCATTTTATATAGGATACAGGTACCTCCACATGACATGTTTCTATTTTACCTTGAGGAGTCTTCCAGTTTGTGCCCATAGTCTGCCTTTTCAGTCAAGGTAAGAAACATCTCTAGTTCAAGTGACAAAGCTGTCTTCAGAAAATGAGCTTTTTTTTTTTGAGAAAAGCTTCTTTGGAGAATCATCTACATCTTATACTCAATCTGGAACACAGAAAGTTCACACTACTAAATGTGAAGAAATTAATCTGATCATTTCTTTTAAGGAAAGCAGAAGGCAGACACAGGAGGGCAAAACCAACCCTAGGACTTGACAAGAAATAGGATACAGAATACCTTTAACAGATGTTCTTTGGAATAATATCAGATGAGCTCTACTCATAAGAAGTTAATCTGAAAGTAAATTCTTAAATTTAAAGCAAGAAAGTCCATCAGGCAACTGGATGTGCCTGAAAAACACATCCAGTGTTTTTCAGGGCAAAACAATGAAGCTCTTCCTGCCTGTTGACTCAAACATGGCTAAGAGTGAATGGAAAAACCGTCCCTAAAATAAATAAATAGAAATCAAGACCAGAGAAGCTACACATCTCAGCTGTTAGGCTGTTTTCACATCCCCCCCTTTTCTGACTATCAGCCCAGTCTGATGTAGCACACTCCAAAAAGATCAGACATTTAGAATGCTTAATTTAATGACTATTCACTCCCATTTAAGATTATAATTCTCTGGTGATACCAGCTGCCATAAGTAGTCCTCTGTAACACTGCTGGGAACAAATTGAGAACTCCAGTGAGTCATCAATACCGCAGAGTCCTACTGATGACTTCTGACCAAAGGCACTTTGGATGCTCAGTTAAGATCAGCAACACAGCAATTAAGACTACACCATGTTACTCTACTGCTAGAAAAGCTGGTAAGGAAATACACACGTTGGGCCAGGCCACCAAGAGATCTGAAGGGAACACAATACAACAGTTCTAAGTGCAGCTCTGCGTGAACATATTCTAATCCTCTGAGTTGCAAATATGACAAATTCTCACATGCACAATTTTTATAAGCAGAATCTGAGATTGTTACTGAAGGAAGCAGACTTTGGTGGAAGTGCAGTGTTGCAACAACTTTTCCTTATGATGTGAAGTGCAAGCTCAACTCCTCCATCACAATTAAACCTTGAAGGACATCAGACAGAAGTGATCAGAAGTACAAAACTCTGAATCTTAACCTTGGTAAAATATACACAACTGCTGAATTACTCACAGAAAATAAACACAACCCAGCAAGCATGCCAGTCACGGACATCATATAAGTGTGCAGTACTAAAGCAAGTTGTGCAGTAATAAGCAAGAGGCCCATTCTTTTAAGTACATGTACACAGCCTGCCATCCCCAAAGGAAATAGTCCACACAAGGACAGCATGTCATCACAGCATCTGCTCAAGCATCAATATCAAAAGCAAAACAAAAAATGATACAACAGCAAAAAAATAAATCAATAACTCTTAAACATTTATTTCTAAAATGTAGGATTTCACCAAGTTGCTCTCAGGAAAATCAGTTTTCAGAATTTACTGACAGCAACTGGAAAGAGACACAACCCACTGGCAAAACAGTTCATTTTGAAAATATTTCCTTAAATTCTCAAGTCAACTGCACAAAAGACCTGACAAATATCTTTAGAAAACTACTATTTTCATAGCCTCTCAAACAACATTTGCAGTAGCATCAAACCACCTCCATATATAGTTTCTTACTCAAAGCAGCAAAACAGACTTCTTAGTCTGTAAATATGGGAGGAGTAGATCTGTTGGTTTTGATTCATATTTCCTTACTTGGAACAATGTAACAGTTAGCTGCTGGACTACTAAAAGAAAAGGCAATCGTTACTACAGTGAGAGTTTGTGGGTCACCTTTGTACATCATGAGCAATGCTCTTCAAAAACCCCTCCAGATTCTTATTTTACACCAGCATCTTTAAGAGTAGACAGCATGAAAGATATCTTCACTTCGGTTGTTTGTAGAAGCTGTCTTCAATTTGAAATGGATGTAGAATGTCTCCCACAAAACTACTTTGAAGAGGAAATTTTTAAAACACCACTCTTCAGCAACATGCAAGAAATCTTTACATTTAAGGACAGACTACAGATTTCTGGTCTCTCTGCTTTCCCTACTAAATCTAATTTCCCACTAACTCTAAGTATGGCTTTTCAAACCATCATAAACAAAATACAGGAGGCTTACTCTATGACCCATCAAACTGCTCTTTTGTCACAGTACAAGTGCAGAGCTTTACTGATAAATAGAATTAAAGCAATAAACAAGCAGCTGGGAAACTTCGGAGCAGAAGCGGTTCCTCAATCACCAAGGTTGGAAGAGACCTCCAAGATCATTCAGCCCAACTGTTCACCTACCACCACCATTTGCCCATTAAACCATGTAATCTACTAAGTGGCCTTTCAGTTATTGTGCAAGTCTAGTGATATATCCAATGAGCATCACTGAGGCAGGCGAAACACCTGGGGCAGGAAATCTTTTCTGAAAGTTGTAAGACATAAGACAGTGCTGCAACACAAACTGAAGTAACACCTTAATGCAAGGTTTCATTAAGCAGCACTTTTTCTAAGAAGCTGGAAACATACAGGCCCATTCCAGGGTTCATACTAATGTTCACCATGTCACAAAAAACATTCTAAACTTGCATTGCCAAATTACACCCAATACTGTTCCAAGCAGAATTTCCAAAAACTGTGGGAGATCTGTTAGAAAATATTCCCAACTTCAATAGTGGTAAAGTACCCTAAGGGAATGAAGGAAGAATTCATCTTCCTTCTTTCTGCTTTTCACATGAAACAAACAAACCAAACAGGAAAATCGGTAAATATGTATATTTAGGAGAAAAAGCAGGATCAGCAACAAAGAATGCCACTACACAACTTCCAGCAACAGGTGTTCTGCAGATAATGATGTAAAGTCATTCCGAAGTCAGTACGGAGGCCATTTTTACTAGCTAAATTTTAAGTCACAGAACCCAAACACTTGACACGTAGGCATGTCTGAAAAATACAGAGTAATGTATGAATGCAAAAATTGCATGCAATTGAGATCTTGGTCACACCTCAAAAGACAACTCTGTAATATGAACTTCACTCAGAGATATTAAATCTTGTTTACCATCATTATCATTAGCCTGGCATCATTATCAGAAGGGACCTTTCCAAAGACACGAAAAGACTGCTATAGTACTTACACAGTGATTTCAGGGTGATTTAGATTGATGATAGTAAGAGTAGGGTAGCAGAAAGTAGTCCTGCTTGTCCTCACTTCTGCCTGAGGGATTCTTGCTTCCTCCATCCTTATAGGAATTTGATAAAAATATGATGCAAGTTATTGGGACCAACCACTATATTTAGCTGCAAACTAATCCCGATGAGGGGAAAAAAAAAGATCAGTTTTCTGCAGGCAGGTGGTCTCAGTTACTGGATGGCAGGGCAGTCCCTGGCACTGGCAGGAAGCAACTGTGTAGGGCAGGACTGTCTGTTTTGGTGGCAACACAATGCATTGAAATCAATGCAGGTGAATTGTAAAACCACAACATGAACCTCTTCTCACTCTGCAGCAAAGCCCCTCACAAACTTGGCTAAATTCTGTTCCTTTAAAAGCTTCACAGTCACTTAGAGGTAGCTTCAATACTTCCACGCCTCGCAGCAGGTTAATTGGCATTTGAAAAAAGCAAAGAAACACCAAGCTGCCTTTCGCTCTCTGCATCCAAGTTCACCCCTCCTGCAAGTCTGAAAATTATCCTTCAACATTTTTTGTTAATACTACATGTCAATGCCAAACAGTCAGCAGCTTCCACCTCCATGTAGAACACTAAAACGCTGAAGGAACTATTTTCCTCCAAGACACCTGAACTAAGTGACAGAATCCCATATTATGCTACCAATGCTCCACCTGCTGGTATGCAGATAGTACAGATCAGTCCAGAAAGCATTCTGACCTTAAAGAGAGGCAGAAGGCAAACCAAAACAACAGAAAACCAAACAGAAACATTCCTCAGTATTCCGAAGCATCTACAGCAGCTAAGACAAAACCTCCCTTGGAGAACTTGGCAGTGCAACAGATTTCTCAACAATGGAATTCCTAAAAAGAATCTGCAAAAATCCACTAACCAAGGCGGCTGGTTATTAACAGACAAACAATAATTACTTCATCAGGTGAAGGGTACAGGTCTGTGGTAAAGTCTGCCCACAAGATTCAAGCTAAACCCAAAGAGGAGCTCCCACACAGAAACATCATTAAGTCTCGAGGTTCTACATGATAAATAAGGTTTTATCTAGATTTAAAGTGCACTTTCCTAAAGAACAAAAACGCATTAAAAGGAAGGACTCTCTCCAACACAAATGAACCACATAACTAGGAAGAAAACAAATTAAGAGAAGTAACTTTAACCATACCAACTCATTCCCACGTATTTACACATGAACAACAATAATGTGCCTACAAGAAAAACAAAAAACCTTCTCATAGGACTCCTGTCACGCTCAGTTCAGACAAACCCACTGCTTTTATTCTTCATTTTTAGAAACCACCTACAAATTCCCACTTGGTTTTACAGAACTGCTGCACCTCAAGCAGCAGCCTGTGGAAACCATAATAACTCAATGGAAAAGTAGTAAAAACATCAAGAAACTACTCTAGGAAATCAGTTTTAAAAGGTCAATTTCATGTGGAGTTTGTGATCTGCCTCTCAATTTGAAGAATTCAAATGTAACCAGCATCAGAATAATGAGCATTAACCCTATCATTTCTACAACACATGCTGTAGATATAGTGAAGCAGAAGTTCAGTTGCTCAATGAGACCTATGAAGGTACGCTTAAGGAAAGGCTGCAAATGCCACATTCTACTCATCGTATAAAATATACTTCAGCACCAGTAATAGACAAAAACT
>JAOWBP010050401.1:0-11337 GCA_028571105.1 Tragopan temminckii
AGATGCCAGGTGGTTACTGCAATGAAAACAACTCATGGGACAATTCTTCAGCTAATAGCTATGCTTAGTTTTTCTGGTTCACCCGCTCTAGGAGACTGTGTTGAAGGTTCTCACTTTGATGGGGACTATGGCACTTAGCACAGCTTCTTGACATTCTTGACTTGTTACTTGCCCAGAATAAAGAAAAATCCAACATATCAGCAGCAACACTGAGAATCTGGCCCTAGTAAGACCCAGTTTTTCTAAGAGCTGTCAATAAATATTACCTTTCATAACGCTCCACGAGCAATCTGCTCCCCACACGCCTCCAGATGATATGACAGCACAGGGAAGATCACAGTGTGTTGGAGTATAATATCTTGATCAGTGCAGGCTGCCCATCCATCTGATTCCAGACAGCTTTGATGAGTGGCATCGGGAAGTTTGGTGAGTCAGTTTATTGTGTTACTGTGCTGAGTTCTTCAAGTTCAGCTGTAATCATATCCTCTTTTTTCCAGCTTTCCCTGGAAATCCTTTGTTAACTTGGCCTATTCGTATGTGTTATCTTGTCCACTTGTGATGATCTGCTTTTGTATTACTCTTCAAGCTACATAGAAAGCAGGCTTTGGGATAATGCCTCTCAGAGCTGCTCTGGCACTGCTTCAGTCTGGGCTATGCCTGAGCAGAGATTGCCTTTCACTACTTGAAAAGATGTAGATGGGTGAAGTGCTTGAATGTGGTAGCTCAGGTGCTGATGTTGAGCACAGCTGGTTCTGTGGAGCTCTTTCTTGTATTTCATAACTTGGGTAGCCAGCAGCTGCAAACACCATTATTTGGTGCCATTATTTGGCTAGAGGACACATGAGGGGAAAACATGCCTCCAAGAAGAGAGAAAATTGGGGCAGTAACCCCAAAGGGCAGGCAGTGTGTGGGTAGCCCCTCTGAAGCCACTTGTCTTTCATCTTGGAAGACTGAAACCTTCATCTTTGAGACACAGTAAATGTAACTTTCACCACTTTCCCCAAATTAATTTAGGAAACAGAATTTCAGAAGCATTAAAATTCCTTGACTGACCTTTTTTTCCCCGCATTTGAATCCAGTCATCTCTGGAGGTAAAAGCTTCACACCTGACTCCAGTCAGCCTTCATGTCCAGATACAAGAAATCTGTGTGCCACTACCAGAGACACAGATTTCTTGTTGAAGGAGACTTGCACCAGCCAAGCTGTGCTTTCTCTTGATGACTACATCTATAAATATACCTAGATGTCTACAATATTTGTATCTACCACCATGTGTGAGCAGACCTGGTGACTGTCCTTGCTTGGGAACATTCCTGTGTAGATGGGCTTCGTTCCCCCACACGGATCTGTTCCGCACTGTGTTCACGCACAGCAGCTGTTCAACCACTGTGAAAGCCTGGAAGGACTCCAGCTAGCCTGTGTTATCTGACATATTCCCACTACCTTGCCTCGTGCCTGAGCCAGCTCCATTTGGCCCTTGTCTTCTCAGAAGATTTACTGGCTAAACATCTTTTTCATGTAGGTAAAACTGCTCTCACAGGTCTCACTGGAGATGGAAAATTGATATAAATTTCCTCTAAATGAGGCTTAGCTAATTTGCAGTTGTCTCTTGGCATCAGAAAGGCGTGGATTAACCCAAAAAGCTGCAGTTCTGCTTGTTCCCCTGGCAGCAAAGATGAGAACTAGGTAGTGGAGGCAGACTTGGATTGATTTTGCATGATCAGATCTTTGTGACCTTCCAGCAGAGTCAAAGAAAGTTGAAGGGATGTCAGTGTTCTCATGATTTATTTCATTGTTTTTAAAATGAGAAAGGAAGTTTTTGCAATGTGTTTGTTTGTCTGTTGTATACAAGTGGTAGAACAAAGGATGGAATCTTTAGGGTAGTATCTTCCAGTGGAGTCTAAGTGACTTTAGTGTCTCTGTTTTCCAGGATCCTGAGACTGAGAACTAGAGACTCAGGGGTGTTTGAGTGTCAAAGGAGGGAACTAGGTACACAGGTGACTTGTTGAAATGCCTACAAGAACCTTTCATGCCCAGATGTGCACCTCATCCAAGTAAACTTTGAGCTCTTGAAGGACTTAGTATCTACAGGGGGGGCTGTAAGAAAGAAGGGGACAGACTCTGCTTAGCAATGTCTGTTGTGATAGGACAAGGGGAAGTGGTTTCAAACTAAAGGAGAGGAGATTTGGACTGGATAGTAGGAAGAAGTGTTTTGCAGTAACTGTGGTGAGGCACTGGCACAGATTGCCCAGAGATGGTGGAATCCCCATCCCTGGAGACACTCAAACCCAGACTGGATGGGGCTCTGAGAAACCTGATCTTGCTGTAGGTGTCCCTGTTCATTGCAGGGGAGTTGTACTAGATGGTCTTTAAGGGTTCCTTCCAACTTTGATTATGACTATAACATGTTTAGGAAATGCTAAATGTACTGCTGGGAATGGGGCAGCTGTAAGTCCCCACAGCTGTCAGAAAGCTGTCTACTCTTCAATGCCTGAACCAAGACAGGGGTGTCATTGGGTGTCAGGGTGTCATTTTTGAAATAACCTTCTGTTGGAGACGAGGCTTTGGATTCAAACTTACATATTTCTGAAATATATGTCTGCTACTGGTGCCTCCAAGTCTAGTCTACAGTGCTGGGGTATTATGAATCCTGAAATTGACCAGTATTTTCCTAGGAAAGATGGTCACTACTGCTACTCATGTATGGTCCCATGCGTTCAGACCTTTGTGGACATTTCTGTCAGCACTCTCACCTTTACTGTTCTGTTACCAAAGGTTTTGCCAACTTTCATGCAGTTTGAATATTTGCAGTGAAAGCCTGGTGAACTGTGTTAATTCAAGTACCTACACATTGAAGATTTATGTTATACTGAGAGCAGTATTACTTGGCAGCTCCAAGGGCAGAGAAATCATGGTAGAAATTTGGGAGATAGGATATTTTGGCAGGCTTTTGAGAAGTATAACTTTTGTGCACAATGGAGCGACACATAGGTGACAGAGAGGCAGATAAGGATGCAAAAACATCAATGTATTTCTTTAAAGGAACTATAGAAGGAAATTTTGACAGTTCCTTTGCCAAAATGCACTTATTTTGTTCAGTATTTGCTGTTTGCTAATCTTCACTCCAAACTTTATCTTCAACAACTTCATTTCCCCATGTATTTCTGTTTTTCTTTAAGAAGCAAAACACAAAGAATCAAAATAAAACCAAATTTCCCTCTTTTTTCCTGTTTTAGGAGCTTTTACAACTATTAGTTTTGGAAAACTTGACTCATTAGTACTCTTCTACTGTTTTAAAATAAAATTAAGTAACCCTACAAGAGTATCCCATTTATAGCTTGAAATTAAGTTAGAAAATTAAATGCCACTTTTTGGGGGAAGGTTTTCAGTTAGCTTAAACTACTCCATCGCAGTCAAAATGAGCTAATTAGCAGGACCTGGAAAGCTCTGTCTCTGCATATAACCATATAACATCATTATGCTGAATTTTTAAACTACTGTCAGTTTCTGTTTCATTAGTTAAAAAATACGTACATATATACACACACATATATACACAGAAAGAGAGACGATTGCAAGAGAATAAATTAATTTCTCTCCAGCTTTATCATTGTTGAGCAAGAACTATGTATCCTAGGAGATAAGAAGATTGTCTCAGATGACTGGAGTTTTATAAAATAGTGTTGAGATGAGTAGCCATTATCTTAGAGTAAAAACACTTTGCGGAAGTGCATGGAAATAAAACTGAGTATTTCACAGTCCTCTGCAAATGTGGTCTATTTTAGCTTTGGAATTTGCAGCGTTCAGTTCCTTCACAGTCATTAGTATGTTTGTCCTTGAACAGCCCTGGGAGTTAAGGACACAACTGGCTGGTGTCTGAGTGGGCTTGGGGCATGGAGAAATAAAACCTATGAATTCTGGATATAAGTCTTCACCTCCCAACCTCCTATGTCTTGGAGAATAGGGCCTTCTTTTGTTATGTAGCTTGTACAAGGGAGAGCTGATCTCCATTGAGACTCCTTAGCGCTACAACTGATGCAGAAGCACAAACAGCTTGAAATGTTGGTCATAGTTTTTGAGTGTAGCAAGTGGTGCTTTGAAGTATGTACCATGTGTGTCTGGCACAGAACCCTGGGCTGTAGTGAGAAGTTAGCATGCAATGAATACATTTCCTCTTCCAAATAGCACTAAACTGCAAATACAAACAACTCTGAATTTTTCTATGTGTTTTGTAGCTCTTTTTCCTTTTTCCCACTTCCTTATCCCAGAATTCTGTGAACATAAATTTGTGCTTTCACATCCAGACCTCTTCTTTTAAGGATGTAAAGGTGCTTTTCTCCAAGGAGCTGAGAACCTAAGTGTAAGACAGCTCTGATAGTAGGAGATTTACGTCAAATTCCCTGATCCTCACTATTACATGACCATCTCGGAGCTTACTTTTTTTTTTTTTTTAATGGTAATTTGGTGTTCTGTAGAGTCACAGGTGATCAGGTCAGATATTAGGAAATATTTATTCTCTGAAACAGTGGTGATGCATTGGAACAGGCTACCCAGGGAGGTGAGGTCACCATTCCTGGAGGTGTTCAAGAAAAGGATAGATGTGGCACTGAGGGACATGGTTAGTGGGCATGGTAGGGATGGGTTGGACTAGATCATAGAATTGTTAAGGTTGGAAAGCACCTCTAAGATCATCATGTCCAATGGCCCACCTACTACCAATACTGATGATCTTGGAGGTCTTTGTCAACCTTATTTATCTTATGGCTCTATGAAAACCTAATAGCAAAGCAATGTTTCTTATTTCTCTTAGACTGTCTTGTGTTGCTCATAGGTGAGCGTGCAGCAAAGCACCCATCCTAAGGGTTTGGGGTTGGCAAATCTTTCTGGAGGGATGATATGGCAAGTGAAGTCAAGGTCATCCTCCTTCCTGGGGTCAGTGAGGGTACCAGGCAGAAACAGCCATAAATAGATTCCTTTCTGTCCTGCTATGCTTGAGTGGCTCGTGTAGCCTAAGAACAGCAGGAAAGACTCAAGCCATTTGCTCTCTGGCTGAGGAAGATGTGCCCATCTAGATGGTTCTCAATGACAAATAGCCTTCCAGCTAAGCAGAAGCTGCTTAAGAAATAATCTCTTTTCATCAGAGAGGAGTACTATTTCTTGTCTGAAGGAAAAGAAACTATAAAGAAAATAAACAGTGAAGAAAAATGTTATTTAAAGAAAACACTGAAAACCAAAGAAAACAAAGTGTCATGGTTGATATGCACACAGAGCCAAATACTTCTTGCTTGGTATTGTATTCTACAGGTGACATGATTTGAGTGTTTTGCTGTCAGAGCTCCATGCCAGGGCACTCAAAGCTTTCTTGCTGATGCAGCTCACATCAGCAACAATGGAGGAAGCGAACAGGCACAAAGGAAGAAAGAAAAAATTGAATTTTGAAGAAAGAAAAAGGTGTAGAAAGAGGTAGGAGATGCTGATGTTTCAGGTCCTGCTTGTGTTTGAGCTTTTTGAAATTCATAAGGATTCAAGTGACACTCTGCAGACAAAAGTACCATTCCCTTCACTCAATTTTTAAATTCTCCAGAGGTAAGAGTTGCTGCAAACAGACAGTTCTTGGTATTAGTTCTATTGTACATGGTGAATGCATATAGCACTCCCACGCTTGTGCAGAAAAATTGAACAGTCAAAGCAGAATCTAGTTATACATTCTAGATATATCTGGCTCACAGTTCAATATATTCATTACCTGGTATTGTTCCACCACTGCTTTCATCAATGCGATTGAACAGCACAATATACAATAAAATGGCATTCAGATGGTTGTGTAAATTTGACAACTCCCCAAGTAAACTGTCAGTGGAAGTCATGTGGAACGGAGGAATTTCCATGTTCCTCAGCAGTTGGGGTCAGAGTGTTCTGAAAACAGGCCCTATTCTTTGGAGAAACTAGGAATCTGCTCTGACTCATGGGTTTGTGTTCAAAAAGTGTGGTTAGGAAGGGAGCGACTCTCCCTGTCCACTGGACTGGGAGTGATAGCTACTCAGCCAGCCTTCCCACATGTGGGTTTCAATACATACCTAAGAAAATCTGTGTCAGCCTGGAGGTGTCACAGATCATCTGCAAGCTGGTATAAAGAGCCTCCCACCCATAACTTCATGTTCAGTGTCACTGATTACTTGTGGACAGCCTGAGCACCTCTCCCCGCAGTACTTGCTACTGGACACTCATCAGACAAGTCTCTTCTAACTGCAGACCTCTGCTTCAGCATTGGACTTGAGCTGGGACTGCAAAGAAGTCCTTCATCTTGGGGGACATCAACCTTGTTGCCTCCTGAACAAGAAAACAATTCCATGATAAATTTGGTGCCTGTAAAAGCTGTGCATGTTTGGAGTTTGGTCATCAAAACTTTTTACAAAAAGTTACATGAATCACTCAACATGGGAGGAACTCCCAAAGACGGCTGCTGCCTCTGCCTGGTTTGGTTGGAAGACGTGTCGGAAATTGTGGGCTGGCAGGTGTTACATGTTCCAAAGGTAGTTATGTGTTCAGCTTTGATGGCATGGCAGAGGGCCACATGATAGCTGTTGGTAGGTGGTAGGTACGCGTGGGACAGGTAAGCTGTTGGATTCATATTTGGTCTTTCGCAGGACTAGAGCAGCAAAAGCAAGCAAAAAAACAAGATAGATTGGAAAGAATTCCTCTGAATTTCATAGGTTCCCAGAAGGAAGCAGGTAGGATGGGATCTAATATATTCCTTGCTTATGATAGAGCTGAATTCAAGATAAGATCGTGTTGCACAAATGAGCAAATGAAGCTTGAATGTCACCAAGAAGGGAGAACCCACAGCCTGTTTGGACCTTATCCCAGTGCTGCACCTCTCTTTTGAGGAAGAGTTTTCCCTAACATCTAAATGTACCATGAGTCCACTGTATGAAAAAGTGCACGCAGATCTCACAGTGAGAAGAACAACAAAGACATCTCCCAGACAAGGTCTGGCATTTCAATTTCTCCCAATCCAGGTTGCCTGCACTGATCCTTGCTGGAGCTGTCCCATAGCGTAACGTTTCATTTTTGTTTTATAGTGGCTAAAGATAGGAAATAAAAATGGTGATTTCACAAGGCCTTAAGAGAGGAGTTACGGGAAGTGGGTAAAAACCCAGCTGACACTTGGGTAGCCAGCCACCACGTTTAGGTTGTCTACTGACCTCTATTCATTAAGGAAATATTTCCAGCTAAACAAAGCCACTGATCAGTGAGCTCATTCAGTCAGCTCAGCACAGAGGAGGTGGCACAAGGACTGATGGATGGGAGCAGTGCTGGCATGTGGCACAACCCTCTGCAACAAGGATGGGCAGCTCTTGTTTCTGTTCCTGTCTTGACGACTCCCCCGTCTCAAGGAGGTGTTGGTACAGCAGCAGAGTTGGGGCTCTCTGAAATCTCTCTGTACTTCAGGAAAGGCTGTAGTGACTTTGGATGCCACCTAAAACTGAGTCGGGTTCAGCAAAGGCATAGAGATGAGAAGGACAGGATGGCTGCCTCATTCTGGATTCACATCTCGCCATTGCACTTTCTGTCTTTATTTTCTCCTATATCTACTCTTTTCACTACACCCTAGAGTGCCATTCGCTGCCCCAGCCTCCACAACTGTTGCAGTAAAAGTGTTATAGTCCTTCCTGCCACGAATTCAGCCTACTGCAACTCATAAGAAACCATCAGCGGGCTGCAAGACTGTAGCATGTGGAGTGGAAGGGATCAAATGAGGACTTGGCTGAGCACTGAGTGCTATGCCTATGGTCTATAGTGATGTGATGGTGGGAGGAGAGCAGAGACAGCAAGAGAGACACCAGTTCCACCATCCACTTGGACAAGGAAAGACTACATCATTCCTAGGTTCATAGGATTTTATGACATCACAAAGCAGTCTAAAAGGTGTGTTTCCAGCAAACAGAGCTCAGCTCGATAACTACATATGCTCTGTTTGGAGTTTGCTTTGTCTTTGGCTTCCTACTATATCAGTGGCTTACAGTCATTCTGAAGGAGCCTTTGCACAGTTTTGGAGGAAGCAATCTGCAGGTATTTACATTTTCTTCATGGCAAAACAAACCAGAAATCTGTCTTGCTCCAAAGAAGATGCAAGTGTTATTTTCTTTCTCTTCATAAATTCTGACAAGAACAAGGAGGACAGATCTGCAGTGCCAACACGGCAAAAGCTCTTGTATTTTTTATCACAACCCTTGTCAGAGGAACGGATTCATGCAATACCATTTTCTGCTCTCATTACAATCTTTGTCACAAGAATAAGATTTTAATCCATCATGTGTCCTCCTAAGAGATGGTAGAGTTGCTGAAGACTCCTGTTTGCTGTGACCTATAATTTGTTGACCCCCTAGCCACCCTCTGTTGCCTCTCCCCAGGGCTCTCATCTCTCTGCTCTCCTTGTTCCCTACCTGCAGACCAGAGAGGAAACCAACTCAGCACTCTTCAAGGGCTGATATAATCACAGGAACTGGGCAACATTTTTTCTTCCTTATCTCTCATGTTGTGGAGGATGTGTTTTTAATTATACTAAAGGCTTCTGTGACAGCAAGATAGATATATACATTATTTTTTAATTTTGAGGAAAATTAATCGAGGCATGCCTAAGTTAGATGGCATCCCAGTAAACAAAAGCTAAGTTCTGGGGGAATTGGAGTGGTCTGGAGAGAGAGCAGCCAGCATTCAAACTAGGTCAGTCCATGTCCTTGGCTCCCACGTGGGAGATGAATCACATTGCATTCCCAAGCAAACCAACCCAAAGAAAAATGTTTGCTTAACACAAAGTTGCCCATGGGCAGTTAATTGAAATTCAGCCATTGCCAGTTGGATGCAAACATGCCCTGCAAGCATACAATACTTGCTGCTCACCTGTTTGTGGGTCCAGTCCCACATATTGACAGGGATACTCCGGTAGTACAGCATGAAAATGCAGATGAAGATTTTCTAGTCTGACTATCCAGCAGGAAAGCTACAGCTATAAGCAAGAAGGGCTGGTGGGGACTGCCTGGTATATCCCAAACTCTATGCAGAGAGGAACCAGAGTGGAAAATACAGGGGCAAGGTCCCATTCTGCAGCACAGGGTCACAGTGCTGTGCCCTAAGCATCGCTGGTAGTGAATATCACCACTCTTTGTTCCAGGAGCAGTAAAGCCAGCTGTGCCATCTGGGTGATTACAGCACTGTGCAGAGCTGTTTCAAGCAAATGTCATTAAGTAAGTCAGATGACTTGCTCAGGACTTCTCCCAGCAGTTTTGTTACCACCTGCTGTAGTTTTCTTTTCTCCTGTTGCTGAAATCACTTTGGCAGCATCAACTGGCTGACATGAGGGAATGCCTCAGGTATCTAAACATGTTCTTCACTGTTTTCTGTAGCTACCTGAGATATTGGCTGGATAAAGGGACATGACAGCAAACTTCCATGAGAATCCCAGTATCTGGAATGGCATCTATAAAACCACCCAGCACAGTGCTTTTACAGCACTTTCTCCAGAAGTGTTAAATTTCTTTCAAAGCTTAGCCACTGGAACCACACTGTCTCTGATCAAGCTGTGGATGTCCCTGTTCACTGCAGGGGGATTGGACAAGACAGGCTTTAAGGTCCCTCCCAACTCAAGTGATCCTATGAAGCCTTTTCGATGGATCAGGATAAAGAAAGGATGACCCTTCATTGATTACCATTAAGGGCAAAACAGACTCGACCCAGGGAAGATTAATTTAATTTATTACCCATGGGCAGCAGCTTCCCTTTCAGCAACAGTGGCTACTCTGAAATTGATTGTTCCTTGTGCAAGCACTCTTGTATACCTGGAAAGGAAATTAGGATTTTGCCTCTGATAAAGGAGATTGCAGTCTCAGGCAGTAACTAAGGCTTGGGGCTTGCGTTGCCTATGGCCAGCTATTCCCATAGGGTGATAGAGATAGGATCTTCCCTTGGAAAGAGGCACCAATGAGAAGTAGAGAAGGAGGAAAACTGTTTCCCAAGGGAATCTGCAGTAACCCTGGTTGTGTGGAAAGACAGGAAGCATTAGGAAAATTAGCAGTAAGTAGTGTTTGGGAGCAGACCCAGGGGAGCCAGGTCACAATGGCTGGAGATAATCCCCATCTGAACTGTGCAGAAGAGAGTGGATCAACAACCAAGAGGAGGCATCTGATTGACATACATCAGTTCACTTTCTGGCGATGGTAGCGAGTCATCTCTCAGTGGGAGAAGCTGCAAAAGGCTGAAAGCGATGGTCCTCTGACTAGGAACAAGCATTTGCCTGTTCTTGTAGAAAATCAGAAAACGGGAATGCTACTAATACTAATCTTCTGCACTTGAGAAGGTCTGGGGAGAAAAATTCTGCATTCCGAGATGACCCTGTAAGATAAGTTCAAAGATCATCACATCATGTAAGTCTACTGTATACTTAGTTCATGCACAATTGGCACGAGTTGTGTAATTGGCTCCATGGAGGTACCAACATCCATGGCTTCCCAAGTCACAGAGTGAAAATGGGTTTCAGAAGCACTAGGACTACCTGGGCTGCCCCAGGGCTCACCGTCTTCTATACAACGTTTGTGTGCATGCTGTGCCCCATTAGCTTAAGTAGTGCCTGCAGGTTTGTCCCATCTCTGAAAATGGTTTAGAAAGGAGATAAAATTACAGACCAGCTTATATACAAAAATAAGATAATTAGACTAAATTTCTTCAGCTGTGAAAAAGAATGGCCAAGGAAACACAATAAAGACATATGAAGAGAAATGGCTAGAAAAGGACATAAAGGCTTGCATTTTTAGTTCCGATAAAGACTTTTAGCCATTTGAGGTCAGAGTGAACACAGGGTGGTGGTTCTTCACAGAACAAGTAGTTAAACTAAAAATCATAGAATCACAGAAACTATTTGTCGCTAGATCTTGTGCAGCTCATATGACGTACAGTTGCAGCTTTTCTTGTGAAAAACCCTTCCAGAAAGAATTCTTCTGAAAGATAACCACACTTGGGAACTGCGAGTCCCATTCCTCCACCTGATCTGGAGCAGTGCCCATACTTCACTGCTCAGCAGCCTGGAGCAATAGCTTTGTTCTCCTCCAAGCCTGGCAGCTCAGACAACTGGAAATAGAAAATGGGCTCATACTGAACGTGAACATTTTAATTTACGCATCTGATTGATATTATGCTGTAATTAAATTATATTCCCATGGTGCATATAACATCAGGGTTGTAGTAATACAAATAATTAGTAATTAACTCTAATCAGATCAGTTAGTAAATGGCAGATTCCAGATGAATATGCTGGCCAAGGGTGTGTGTGGTGGAGAAAGC
>JAOWBP010050402.1:488-12672 GCA_028571105.1 Tragopan temminckii
AGTACATTGCTGGCTCACATCCAGCTTTTCATCCACCAGGACCCCCAAATACTTCTCCGTAGGGCTGCTTTCACTGCATTCTTCTCCCAGTCTGTATACATATCTGTGACTGCCTCAACCCAAGTGCAACAAGACCGAAGTAATGAGTTTCATCCCTGGAGGAAAACCCAGGAGGAACTCAGCAGCGCCTAGCTTCCCTGGAAGTGGCCATCCCTCACACTCAGCTTCAACTTGCATTGCTTGGTGGAAATAATGGAAATACACTCTGGGGATCATCCCGCAGCACAAACCTGGAAAAGCACACCTGGGACACAGCTTGGATCCAGGTCACAGAGGGCAGGAGAGTGCGTGGTGTATGGGACCACAACATGGGAGCCAACACTTTGGACAGTGGATGTTCAGTAATCAGCATCAACTGAAAACAATCTGCGTGAAATGGTTAATAGGAAGTTATCTCTCTTTGTTCAGGAAACACAGGCAGGCTAAGCCTGACAAATAACCAGATTCAGACCTCCTCATAAGGTAAATTGTCAAAATAATTTTAATTAACCAAAAAATGTGTAATCCTTTCGTTTGTCATGCTGTGAACTGCCTTACTCCAGCCAACTCTGATGCTTATATTTGCATTTCCCTTAGTCTGTGTTTGGTTCTGTGGTACCAGTAGGGTGGTCTCGCATAAAAGCCGGAGCTTCCCCTTCCTCCAGTACCTAGCAAATTAAAAGTGGGGGAAAAAAAGAGCTACAGGGCAGGAGCTACCTGTGAATTTGTGCTTAATCCAGTATTACCGTGCTTGTGTTACTATCACTTTATTCTCGACTGCAGCCTGTGGTGATGTGCAGCTGGAAGGAGTCTGTTGTCCACAGCCTCTCGCTCAGCATCACAATGAAGGAGTCCTGGGCATTCACATAAGCACAAGGAGCAGCAGTTCACCTGGTATTTAAAAATCAGTTCAGAGCAAGTACTTTAATCTCTTTTGCAGGTAACCATCCCTCTTGCATAAAGCCCCATTTCTTTCCAAAGTAATTTCACAGACATCAGATCCCGAGCGCTCTTGAATAATTGATGGCCTAGGCTGTAACAAATCTTTTTCATGAATATCTATAACCTTCTGCCAATAAATAATTAACTGTTCATTAACAATACTAGGGATACAAAAATGTTAAAACAAAAGCTTTTCATTTTTTTAGTTTTTAATTGGTTCTCCCTACATATTTCCTCCCTTCAAGTTTCATCACAGGAATGATGAAATTTGATTATAGTACCAAGTGTCACAATATTAAAAAATTCCAACCAGTAACATGACCAATAAAATTTATTAAACATTATATTTACAACTATTTACATATCCTTCCATAGATTAATATTAAAATAGACAATATACAATTTAAGAATTTTCATTCAAAGGCATTTTGTTGGAAAAAATAGGCTCTATTACGAGACCACCATATAAGAGAAAAAAAAGTTGTTGCTTTTTTTTTTCTTTGTTTGCTTTGTTTTTGTTTTACACAAAAATATTTTCAGCATAGTAAGTCATAGGTATGGCATTACAACAGCAGACTAACATGAAATATGGTTTTGTAAATGCTACAGTTGTTCAGGTTTCAGTTATTGAAGTCAAGGAGCTCGGGGTTCTGTGAAGCATGCAGTAAGGTTCAGTTTCAACTCTTTTACAGTTATGGTGATGAAACAAGCAGCTAAATCAAACACATGCCATAGTAAAAGAACTGCCAACCAGGAACACACTACACTTAATAAAAACGACAACTTTGGTCCAATAAAACATTAGACAAAAACAGTTTTACAGTTAAAATATCTATTTTGTACAGGTTTGAACATTAATTACAAGACTATTTACATTTGCACAATATGTATAAAATAAATTATTTAAAAATGAAGACAATATTACATCTTTTCCAAAAAGAAAAAACTATACAGTAATTTACAAAATACAATAAGATTAATAGACTATTTTCCTCCAAGTCTGATTTTTCTTCTACAGACTTATCATCTTTTCTTTTTTTCCCCCCTGTGGGAGTCCAACTATTATACCTAAGTTCCATAATACAAAGCTTCCTAGCAGGTTTTAGGTATCATTTTGTTTTGGTGGCTGTTTGTGTTACTAACAGCTGCCAGCGCTGTTAACTCACCATGTTTCATCATCCTTGTCAGCAGTAAGCCTTGAAGCCATAGGCAATTTTGAAATACAGGTAATTATATTTTCTGGGAAAGTGACTTCAAAATAAGCATCCATCTCTGTGTTGTGAACAAGACCCCATGCCACATTTTTCTGAGTAATTATTGAGAAAGGCAGTATTCTACATTAGGTGTTCATTAATAAAGTGTTCTGTCTTAAAAGAAAAATACCTTTGTGAATCACTGCACCTCAGTCTCTAGCTGTCCAAAGGTAAGCCAGTAGGTACTGGTTGTCATATTGGTGTCAATTCAAAGTCGTCGTTAACATCAACAAGAGGAACGTAGAATTCCTGAATTTCATAAATGCTGATGGATTTGTACGTAGCAGGATCGAGTTCTTGTAGTTTAAGCTGCCACTCCAGTCTTTGTACTGCATTTAAAGCTGCTGCTTCATGCTGCTGCCTCATCAAAAGGCACGTCTGTTTTGGAATTTAGAAAGAAGTTATTTCAATATCTGAGAAAATACTGCAACACGAGCTTCAAAACAGAAAAGACATCTACGAGCCTCTTTGGTGGCAGCAACTGCCCCAGTTCTCTATTTAAATAATCAGATTATTCCATTATGAAGCTTGTTTTTTGTTTTGTTTTTAATATTAGCAGACCTTTTTTCACGTTGCCTTTATAATGTGGAATCATAGAATCATTTGAGTTGAAAGGGACCTTTAAAAGCCATCTAGTCCAACCCCCCTGCAACAAACAGGGATATCTACAACAACTTATGATACTGCAAACAGATGCGTTTATTCATATATTTATTCACGTTTACTCCTGTCATCTTGGCAGTGACATCAGAGGCAATATTTCCCCTGAAGATAGGGAAAGACAAAGAAGAATACCTTTAATTTGTCAAACTTATCATCGACATCCTGTAACCATGACATAAACTGTCGCGCGTTGAATCGATCCCTCACTGATGTTTTGCTGTCGTCAGTCTGCAGAAAGAACAACCACCAACAAACCAAACAAAAAAAAAAAACACCTGTAAGTTATTTGATAATTCATATCAGACATGCTTTAAAACATGAAAGCATACTTTGTGGCACCTTCATAAACAGTGCTTCAGTTGGAAAACTAAACTCCAAGTCAGTGTATCAAGGTACACGTGAGCGTATGTCTTGATCTCCCTTCCCTCAGCTAGCTGCTCTCCAGAAGTGCTTATTCCCAGATTCCCTTAGGTTAAAGCTATTTGCTGTCCTCTATTTTTAAAATTAGAGTAGGAGGCTTCAAGATTTATGCCTTAAAATCTTTATCAGTAGAAGGCAGATCTTCCACAAGATTCTCTCTCTTTTTGTTCTTTTAAAAATTCAGTAACAAATCAAACAAATGTCCCCTCAGGGAAAAGCAAAACAGTCATCAAGGAAATCTTAAGCAATCTGAGTTAACTGGCCACACAAGTATTCAAAACCAATTTAAGTAAAAATTACCACAAAAATCTACAAAAGGGATTTTAAAAGCAAGAAGACATATCTTATTTGTTCTGCCCAATTAAATCCATTAATATATATTTTTTAAAGCTACTTAATGAGTCTGGAATATCAAATTTGTCCATTGTGAGAAACTATAGACTCTGTATAGATTCTGCATAGCCAGATGATGTCCATGTAATACTTCAATGACCATCACTATCCAGCATAGCCCCTGTTGCATTTTTAGAAAAGAAAGCCACCCCTTTTGCACGCTGCAGGAATGCATTAACTGTAGCAATGAGAAAAAGCAGGGGAAAAAACTGCAAACGCTGAGGTCTCTAGAAAACAGCTGGCTGAGATTACAGATATTCCCCAAAGGAAATCTGAATAGAAGGAGCCCTCAGCAACACAGGTTTTGTGATCCTGAACTGCAAGTGTTTTGCTGGGCTGTAACCAGCCTGCTCGCCAGAAATGGGGGCCTTTTTCTCCCCCATCTCTGCTGTACTGCATATGACCACAGGGAATGGTCCTTAACGTCTGCGTGACATTAGCAGTTATGAAGGCAAGCCTTGAAACACCAAGAAATCCCTCAGAAGCAGTTCTGAGAATGTCATTTTCCTACAAAATAAACCAGATCTTTGCTTACAAATCTTTGCCAGCTATTTGCTCAAGAAAAGAAAACCAAAATCAGAAATGTTTTTTCATCACAGAACACAATTAAGAGGTAGTAAGAGGTAAGGAGAGGCATTTTACTACTACTACTACTGTAGCGTATAAAAATGGCCAGAACAGCTGCAACGCTTGGTGAAAGAAAAATAACCTCTCCTCCCATACAGATCCCTTTTTTTTGCACAATTCAAATACAAAAATCAACTTTTTCAAAATCAATTGCAAAATGATAACTATATGCAGATCCATGCAGAGCTCAGATGCACCCTCAAGTTCTAAAGAGCCTCCAAAAAGGGACAAAATACACCTACAGACACACTAAACTCCAGAAGCAATAATGATATTTTGCTTGTTAATAAAAGAGAAAAATCTCTTTTGAAGATGATGACTTAAAAATTTGGTAGTACAAAGCTTTAAATGGGCAAAAAAAAAAACAATCTTCATAAAACTGGTATTTTCTACTGAGTTGCTTTGTTCTGCATGGTTCTTTAAAGGTAGAAAAAAGGTAATGGCACAGGTAGAGGAAACACTGGAAGCTATAATTAACATGTAAAGAGTTACAGCACTAAAGTAGAATTCCACACACGTCTGACGCGTAGGTGTTTCTTTGTATAATGCTCAGCATCCAATGCATCAAAATGTTTATTACATTTGTAATAGCAAATTTCTTCCTTGTGTTACGTACTCCTCAGTTACCAAAACAGGTACTGAGTGCAGTTTCTACTCCTCTTAGTTAGTAAACCTGTTCACAGAATACTGATGCCATGAAACCATCTTCTCTTAGAAACATGGCTTCAGGAAACTTCAGTGTGACAGCCCATCAATGATGCAGATTAGAAGTATACTAAATTTGATTTCATGAAAAACAACAGAGTCCTGGTTTAATCTTTCACATCATTTGCGAAGATGAAAGAAAACCAGTCAGGGTACAAAACATAAAACCAGTGTAAGTACCTGTGCCCTCTTGTTATTGCACTCCTAATGTGGTGTGCAACGTTGAGCAAAATGAGGCCTAAGCAAAATAACAATCTACAATATACAAAATCTTAATCCCAAGCAAATCAATGACAGTTTCAGTACAGGAATGGAATTCTCTCCAAACACTCACTTTAAGTCAGACTAGAAAGGTACGTTGGTCTGAAATTCTGAAATGCATCTCTTTACCTGAGCATCCAGGGGCACATTGTAAACCTCGGCATCCAGCAGAACAGTGCAGGCACTGAATGGTAGTGTTTGATTAGCTAGAGTTCTTGCTGCTCGGTAATGAACACGGAGGACTTCTTGCTCATTAGAAACAATAAGCTTTTCCTAATTAAAAAAAAAAAGATTATATATCAAATATATCAACATATAAGCATTTCAGTTTGATTCATAAAAACGCTTTTGCATTTAAACTCATTGAGATTAAATCCTTTAGGGACCTACAGCAAGCTGAAGAGGGATTATTTGTCAGGGAGCGTGGCAGTAGGACAAGAAGTAATGACTTTAAATTAAGAAAGCGACGATTTAGGCTAGACATTTGGAAAAAACTTGTCACTATTAGGGTGGCAAGACACTGGAACAGGACACCCAGAGAAGGTGTGGATGCCCCATCCCCAGAGGTGTTCAAGGCCAAGCTGGACAAGGCTTTAAGTGACCTGATCTAGTACGAGGTGTTCCTTCCCATGGCAGGGGGATTGGAACTAGATGATCTTTAAGGTCCCTTCCAACCCCAGCCATTCTATTATTTTAACTACGTGTCTTCTACCAATACAGCATTTATTGTTGCTTAAATTCTTTTAATTCAGATGCTTTGGTTCTGAGGTGGCTAACACTTCTTAGCCTTCAGAACTAGAGTCTGCAGCTTTCTTCCCACACTCTGCTGCCCCTAGGAAAAATCTGAGCCACATCTTACAGCAATTAAGAAGAAAAAGCTGCTGTCTTACTGCCACAAGTATTCAGTTAACAGTCGTTCAAACTATCACATAATACTGAATTTGTCGTTACTTTTTTCTTTTTAGTATTTACAAGTTTTTCCAATTCAGTAATTTAGTTAAAAGGCATTTTAGTTCTAAAACACTGTTCAACTGAGCAAAGGATAGGCTATTCACTGAAAAATAAAAACCTGAGATTGAGAAATAACAGAAAAAAGTACTTCAGTCTTACCCTTTCAATACTGTGCTGTAAACGTAGTTTCATCCTTACAACTTCCTGTTGTTTAAATAGTTCCTTAAGTGGGTCTGACAGCGAGGGAGGAGGTGTAATCTATGGAAAATGTTTTATAAATAGTATAATGAGTATGTATTTAATGTATGTTTAACACTGCCTGAATGATTTGAGTATTAAAAAAAAAAAAAGGGGAAGGAGGGGGTTCCTAGGGAAAAATAGGAGTTTTGTACATTACATTAATTATATGACTTCAAAACATTTGCAATGAAAAGTTTTAAGGTTTCTTTACCAAAAAGTTAATAAACTCGCCTGCTTGCAATGGTATTTCAAACTGTTAATGCTTTTAACCAGTCACTGCCAACATACCACAGCTATTCTTTAAAAGGTCTATGCATTAGAAGATACAACTTGCTTTCAATTTTCTATAGTACAGCTGTTGGTTTTTTTTTGAAAATAAGCTAAAAACTGCCTAACCAACCAGTTTCAAACTGCTACACAACATACACTTCACCTCTCTCCTAATGAAAATTGTTTGGCTCCCAAAATACTGAGTGAGGTTTTACATCACTTGCCCCTTTGTGCGAGCCATCATTATTAAAAGCAAATCCCACACTGACTGCAATAACCTGCCTCAGCTGTAGTCTATTTCAGTATGTTTAAGTTCAGTCTGAGGTATTTTACAATCTAGATTTGCCAAGAAACTTTGTATTCATGACACACCACCACACTGTTGTCCCATTTTTTCAGTAAAGTAAGGCAAGATGGTCATAATTACACCAAGCTTTGATGTAGCTAATATTACTAAAAGTGAATCGATCTTTCAGAAAACTCAGTGCTTCAGCTAATAAAGAAACACACAGCTTAAGCAACATAAGCAGACTGCTTATAAAGTCATCCAGAAATAGAAATTTCACAGTTGACAAGCATCTGTATCACCTGAACAATATAAAATTTCATATCAACTGTTTTTCCTTTGAATTCAAACACCATGTAATTTTGCAAGAGAAAGAAGAATTAATGCGACCGGAAATAACTGGAAAGAATTTAATTATATAGGCAGCTAACTTGTATAGACTTCTATTAATAAATGTAAGAAAACTCTGCACCTGTGAAGCTGCTATTATACAATATCTTTTACTGAAAGTGAAAGCATTTTTCAGATCCCAGAACTCTTTCATTACATTACTGACCAGCAACAGATATATTTTCTAACCAATATTCAAAAAGAAAATTAAAGTTTCACTCAATCTAGCAATTAGCAGCTTTTCAGTAGCCTGTATCACTGAAATCCATGGCACAAAAAGTTGTTTCAAGCAGCAGGTGGCAGCCTAAAACTGTAAATCAAAATGCACTGAAGTTAAGCTCTTGCTGACTGAGATTTCTTTTGAAGAGCTCCCAATGTTAGTTAACCATGCCTTGATTCTGTTTCAAAACTAAAATTCTGTTTCTTGCTTTCAGGAATTAAGTATGCATTCTAGAGATTCATCCATGCTAGAAGAAACCATCCCACATTGAGGGCTTCTAAACTGCAGTAACTGTGGCCTTCCAGCAAAGGCTGAATCCCAAATACCCTAGAGCTACTCTCTGCAAACACTATTAGCAGTATGAAAAGCAACAGAAGGTTCTTCTGACCTCAGAGATTACTACAGCCTCTCTTCGAAAACATTAAACTAAAAACAGGACTGAATTTGTTTACTGTAATTTTCCCAAACAGTATGTTTTCCTATCTTCTTGGAAAGACTGGAAGAGCCTCAGCTACCCAGCTCTGCAAGCTGAATCCCAGCAGTCTGACACCACCTACTGGAAATCCCAGACTGGAAACTGATGCTGGATTTGGACAAAAGAAATAACCTTCACAGCCTGAAGGGAAATTGAAATAAAAGGGTTTGAGGGAAACTGAGGAATGAGTCTCACTCATCTTTGAGTCAAAGAGACTGTTAGGAATGAGTCAATTAAGAATGTGTAGGGAAGAGATGAACCTGTACATTGGAAACACAAGAACAGAGCACGAAACTGGATGCCACAAGGAAAAAGTGGCCTCAGTTTCCTGTACAACCAGAGTAAGTTATCAAACAAATTTCTTAAGGGGTCCAGGCTCCATATAGGGTATGAGTGGACAAGTGACTTCTGCCTTCTCATGTGTTCTCTAATCCTGAGCAAATTACCAAGAAAAATTCAATGGTGTTCAGCCCTTCAACACTCTGCTCCACTGCATGAGAAGGCAGCCTCCTGAACAGTTTTGTTCGGTAAAAGCTAGGGAGCAAGATGTACCTGCAACATCTCCAGCACATAAAAATAAATTACAAGTTCTCTGCATGTTTTGCATCCTTCAGATCAACAAGAATGTTGACCCTTCATGCTGTAAACCTGTAATTCTCATTTGTGATTGCTGCAAGAACACTAACTCAGATTCACACATATACAGCATTTCCAAGATTATTTCTGTCTGTCCCTCTTGCTATCCAAATCAACTGGCCTACTATGGTGTTTAACATTGAATTTATCTAGGAAGTAAGTATCTGATAACATCACTAACACAAGTTTTACCGCGTAAGTTTTTCCAGCAATACCAGAGAGACTGGACAGAATTCCATTTGCTGGAAACATGTCTGTCAGATAGCCAGAGGAAGCTGGAAATCTTGGCATCTCTCCTCAGGAGGCAGTACAGACAAAGCCGACGGAACTCCACTGAATACACCGATGTAGCATTCCAAAGGCACCACAGCTAAATATGATTTAAATTTATTCTTAGGACATTCAGATGTTTCCTTCCATTTTGAATTGACCTCATGTCACTGTCTTGTATTTGCACTGGCAAAGGGAAGCCACAATTCATATGTAACTATTACTACTGCAACCTCAGGTGATACGGGTCATAAATTACAGTATATAAACAAAGCAGTGAAAAATCAAACTTGAAAGCACCATCTCCTGGTTCCCACCTACAGGATGTTTGAAGTTCCTCAGACAAACAACAGCTTATCATTAAAATCTCAATGCAGAGAACAGTACATTACGTGAACTACTCTGAGTCTCAGAGTTAAATACATTTTCTTCTTGTAGACATTCACACAGTGATACAGCAATAACTTAAGAACAAATATCTACCTTCCTACCTATGAGTGAAGCAAAAATCAGGTTAACAGAGAATCATTAAAGAACTACTTAAGGAAAAACATAAAAACAATTCCAACAGAAAGGTCATTTTATTGTTGCACATTACATTATGCATAGAGTCGTTTGCACTCAAATGACTCAAAACTATGAGGGTGGCTGATGTGCCAGAAGGTGTGTTGCTGCTATCCAGAGGGAGAGGCTGGAGAAACGGACTGGCAGAACCCTCATGAAATTCAGCAAGGAGAAGTGCAGAGTCCTACCCATGCAGAGGAGCAATCTCAGGCACCGGTATGTGCTGGGGAACTGCACAGCTGAAAGGCAGCGTGGGGAACTGGGGGTCTTGGTGAACACCAAACTGAACATGAGCCAGCAAAGTCCTCTTGCCATGAAGAAGGCTAATGGTGTCCAGGGCTGCATCAGGGCAAGTACTGCCAGCAGCACTGGTAGGGCCACATTTGGAGTGCTGAGTTCAGTTCTGGGTTCCCCAGCTCAAGAGAGACATGAACATACTAGAGACTTTCTTACAAAGGGCCACGATGATGATGAAGGGTCTGAAGCATCTCCTCTATGAGGAGAGGCTGAGAGAGATGGAGCTATTCAGCCTGAAGAAACAGCTAAGGGAAATCTCAGCAATACCTGAAGGGAGGGTGCAAAGAGGACAGAGCTACACTCTTATCCATGCTGCCCAGTGCCAGCACAAGAGGCCACGGGCACAGACTGGAGCACAGGAGGTTCCCTCAGAACAGCAGGAGCACTTCTGTGCTGTGCAGGTGACGGAGCACTGGCACAGGCTGCCCAGAGGCTGTGGGGCCTCCTCTTTGGGGATCTTTGTAAACCACCTGGATGTGGGCCTGGGCACCCTGCTCTGGGTGGCCCTGCTGCAGTGGGAGTGGGACTGGGGGATCCAGAGGGCCCTGCCTGCCTCAGCCATGCTGGGATTCTATGATTAATATTCCGTTTGGCATAAGTTACCCAAGAAATTGCACTACACAATCATCTAAATTTATTCTCATGAACTAAAGAATCCCTACTATACACAGTCAGAGAGACAGGATGGAGGTATGAGGCAGTACTCAGAAGTTCTTCCTTCTAGTGCCATTTGATGGGGAAATGAGCTTATTGCCAGGGTAGAAGGGCCACTGAAAAATATAAACTACATTTCTTCGTTTCCCAATAATCTCAAATTAAGCACTGATGTTTGATGCTTGGAAACTGCATGTTGTAGTTGGCTAACAGCTGCCGTAAAAAAACAAATACATCTCTGCTTCTGGTGATAAAAATGCACTACAAAAGCTGAAACAGCTACTGAGAAAGATTTCTAGACCAAGGAAGGCCTGGTACATTGTAGCAAAGTTTAGAATACATCCTAGGTCACTTGCAGATAAAATAAAATAGTAACCTTATGCATACCTTTCCTCCCATAGTTTTCTCATAGCTTACTAGCTGATTTCAAAGAAATCCATCAGTTCCTATCAGAGAGAACTCAACATTAAAGGATATACTCACTCCCTCATGCAGACATGGGGGCGTATATACTGGAAAAAAATGAGAGGAAAGAGCTTCCATGGGAACAATGACTACCTCTGGAATGAAGTAAGCACAGATTTTAAAATGTATTTTTATACATTAAATTTGTGTTCATTGCTTAATCAGAAAGAGTCTTCAACTCTACTGGAAAAAGCTATACTGAATCTCAGGTAGGAGGAAGTTATCTACAGTGAATCAACAGAGTAGCTGGTCCATTCAGTAATACAGAGCCCCCAACCAGGGTGCTTACAGAGTGATTTCATACGCACAAACCGTTCAGTTGAGCAGGCATTTCTGCTATCAAGGGATTACAATATTCTCCCTACTCCTCCTAAAATTGGACTTTTCCTTGACACATCCTAAGTAATGTACATACAATCCAATACTACTGAATTCTGACATTATCAAGCTACTGTATGTCAGCCAAACAACTGCTTTACGTAATCAATGATCTCTCACTATTTCAGCTATTAAGTGTATCAACTGAAACCATTCAAACAGGTTCAAGCTCTTTTTACTTCAGAACTAGACAAGGTTAACTCTGGGTGTCCAACCAGTTAAAGTACATCAGATGAAAACCACCTTCTATTCCCAGGAGCAACAATACTTCAAGGTGGCTAGCAAAAAAAACCCCAGTGCACAATGTATTGGGTCTTCTCCCTTCCCTCCACCTAGAACAACAAGCACAGATGTGCTGAAGAACAAACGAAGGAAGCACAATTCAAGAGCTACCCTGATTGCACTGACTTCAGAGACCAGCAGTAACCAAACTACTGTTACATACTTGAGGGGTACTGCCACAGTAAAGAGTGATATTAACTGCACTTCAGCCAATTCTGTGCTGTACTGCACAAAGGACTCCCAGATTACAGGCCTCTTTCACAGCTGTCATTAGGAATATGCTCAGCAGATCTACAGAGAGCTTGGAACTAAACAAGTGTTCCCGAACTACAAATGGTCTTCAACAGAAAGAACTTCACAGTGACTACAATTCAGAACACTTTAAATTGATGAATGACAACAGCTGGGACACAGCATATTACATTTGCTGCTTTGGTGAGTATTAAGGAGACTGCAACAACTAACAGGCACTCTCCTGCTTAAAACATTAGTAACAGACTTAA
>JAOWBP010050403.1:0-19717 GCA_028571105.1 Tragopan temminckii
TATTCCTGGATGTTGTAAATATTCATCTGAGTTTTGCATATACAGTAGTTTCCCCTTTAGGTAAAAAGCATACCATCTAAATGAGCTTTTAAGAGTACTTTACTCTGATGCATGCCTACATTTCCTCTCATTTGGTAGATACAATATTGCACATGAAATGGCTTTGTTGGGCTTCTGGGGGTTTTGTTTTGTTTTGTCTATGTCAGACGAATTTCAGCTGGAGCGGAGCCGGCCTCTTTATGGCAGTGCTGCTTCATTGCTTTGTTTGAGGCACATAAAACAAGTGAAGGATTTAAATAGTTGTGAACACCTGAATGACTTTAAAGCATTCTAGTAAAAGATATGTTCAGATCTCCAGATTTCCAATTTCCTTCCTAATTGTTTCTTTATCTACATATCTTTCAGCATCCCATTAGAAAAAGATTTCCAGTGCTCTTATCTTAAAAGAATTTATGTTAGGACTGTAATGCAATATTTAAATCCTTGTCATACATTTCCCTTTGCTTTCACCTACTGTAATAATTCATTCTGAATCTTTCAGCTTTTCTCCCCTGACACATACGAAGCACAGTTGTAAGGGTCACTTGCCAGGGCTACCATCCTGACCCTCCACCCTTTTGTAGGGCATTTTCTCATTACTGGAAAGCAGATAAAATGTTCCAGTCCCTATGCCTTTAGGTGTCTGTTTCATGCCCTACAGACCAGCATACAGAGATCCACACATCTGTTCCATGCCTGGTAGAATCAAAGAATCACAGAATGGTGTGGGTTGGAAGGGACTTTTAAAGATCATTCAGTTCCAACCTTCTGCTGTGAGCAGTGCCGCCCAGCAGCTCAGGCTGCCCAGGGCCCCAGCCAACGCAGTCTTGAATGCTTACAAGGATGGGGCATCCACAGCTTCCTTGTCTGGACAGCCTGTGCCAAGGCATCAGTGCCCTCTGAGTGAAAAATTTGGTGGAACTAACTTAGATATCATAGCTACAGATATCACCTGCAACTATCCCCTTAATGTCATTCTTTCAGATATGATGGAGTACAAAAGAGGAAAGAGGGAAAAAGAAGGAGCAAGGAATCCAGAAGTCAAATATAACTTGCTGAAATATGACGTGTGTGTCTGCCTGTGTGCTCAGAGAGGTTGGGGTCCAGCCCTCTGAGGCACATAGGCATGTTCTTTTATGTAAGTTGAGCAACTCAAGCACTGTGCTATTAACTAGGTGCACGCTTATGTACCTTCTAGCCTTGGAGAAGGGTAGTTTGTTCTGCAGATATAGAATGATGGAAATAAAGCTTTTTAGAACAACCCTTGTTACACAGTTCTTGCCTTGACACACCATTCTGCTCTGCTAAGGTCCAGGTAGGGAAAGGGAAGGAGTCAAAAAAACAGGCACTGCTCTCATGGTTTCAAGGGCTCTGTTAGGGCTGTTGTTCTCCTTGAGCTCTCCATGGAGTGGAGACCACAGTGGGGCTGGATGTGGGGCTGGCACGCAGTGCCTCGCTGCCTGCACTGCCTTACAGACTCCAGCTAATCCCTCTCCGCCGCACAGCATGGCTACGCACTCCCGCAGCTTTCCCCTGAAACCTCTCACAGGGAGCTCTGCTGCACAGAAGGAACCTTTCATGCACTGCAGCCCACAGGATTTGCATGAAGGAGGCAGGTACATACACACATGGAGTCAAGTGACAGTGGGGTAAGCTCTGATCCAGACTCCACTCTGTGCATGCCGAAAAACAAAAGCTATTTTTTTCTTCCTAATTAGCTGTATTAGAGCAAACACTAATGCATGGTTGACCTAAATACAAAATCATATTTTTTTCTCACTTTCCTCAGTGCAAGTCATAGATAGCCTTTAAGTGTACATTTCATTTCTTAAACATTGTTTTTCTCTTTAAGATGCAGGTTAAATGTTAATCAATGAGGTAATCGTCATTAAAATTGCTAGATATTGATGTTTGGTTCCAACCAGATATTTCCTCATTATTTTGAAGGAACAAATTACCAACTCCTGCTGCAGTGAACTCCTTGATACAACACACATTTATCTATGGCCCGCAGGGATCATTACAATGAGATTCACCTCTCTGTCTGTGCATGTATATATTTAAAAATAACCCCTCAAAACTCCCCTTTGGTCTTTCAGCAGGGAACATATCAAACAGCAAGAGCAAATCTCATATACACATCAATACCATGCTAACATAGTTGAGTTTCATTGAACCCAATGCCAAATTAACTTTTACAGGGCAATTACAAAATCTTATAATCATGCAAATTAGTAGTAAGCAGCTTACATCTTCCAATTAAATTGCCACCTGCTATTCCAAGATCCAAGTTAGTCATGGTAAACTTTCTCTCCTTCCATTTTAAAGAAAGATTTTATGTGAAGAGGCATCAGTGTATGGATTAGCCTTCCCAGGGACAGGGATCCAGCTCAGAGGAAGCACTGGCAAGTTATTTCAGTAGAAGAAAAATAACCACATATCATACTGAGAAGAGAAAAATGAATCAACCCCGAAGATGATAAAAAATGCAAGTGTCTAGGTGCACTCCTGAGCTGAGGTTCTCATCCTTGCTGCATCGTAAGTCCACACCCAGGCAAGACAAGAGATCTACCCTCTCCCTCGATCCACCTCCTTATATGAAGCGGAAAAGATACTGCCTGGACCAAGGCTGGCTTCCAGCTCTGGGAGCATCTACACAGCATCTCCAGCAGTGTCCTCCTAACTGCATAGTCCATCAGTACTATGCAGTTTTCCTTGCAGCACAAACACAAGCCACACTGCACAGCTTTCTGCCAGCTCTCTGCAGGGTAGGCAGTGAACTGAAGGGGCCAGTGGTCATAGTTCCCTTTAAGATAAGGCAGCAAGGTGAGGCTGCTTGATAGATTTACAGAAGCAAATTAGGGTTTTTAAGAGTTAGACTTCAAAGTTCAGCACAGTGAAAGCATTATTTCTTATTACGCATTAAGTACAAACTTTGTAGAAAAGGAGAGATTTTACTTGTTAAAAGCAAACAGAAAAGGAATGAACTGCTTGTGCTCCTAAAGCCATGAAGATGCCAAAGCATACTGTGGCCTACAGAATTAACTGTGATGATGCAAATCAAACGTCTCAGCATAAAAGTCAGGCATGAAACACGGCAGATAATGGAACCAGTGTCATCTCTGGAAAACATTACAGAATTAAGGCTTTCTCTTTATTGTCTCATTCTCTCCTCCTTACCTCCCTGCCCCTGGAAGGGCACACACCAGATACTTTTCAGGCAGGCTGTCTTCAGTTTCCAGGAGATTAATTGTTGATTGTTGCAGCCAACAGTGCTGTTCTTCAAAATCAGTTTAGCTGATATCCATCCTGATGAGATTCATACAGCTTTGACAGAAAGCTGTGCTTGTACAGAGAACTACTGCTGCTTGAGATTTTGAGGTGTCACTACAAATTTGTACAGCTGTCCCAGGGACAGCTTTCTGTCTTTTTGGTGGATGTCCCCAGGTGCTCACATTTCCTGGGTTGGATTCTGATCTCAGTTGTTACCCTCCTGGTGGTGAAAGTTTGATAGCTTTTCTGGAGTGTAAGTCTAGCACAAAAACCAAACATATTCCTGCAAAAAATAACAGAAATTTTAGATGTCTTAATTCAGCCTAAGAACGCCAATCTCTTCTCTCAACTGAGACATAGCAAATGCAGCAACATCAGAGGGAAAGTGAATTAGATATTTTGTCTTTGGATGCACCAGCATTTGAAAACTCTGTTTGAATATTTTAAAGCATCTTCTCAAGGATTTGCCAATGGACTTCCAGCATGACAGAGATTTTGATTCATAGCTGAAAACACAAATGTTTTTGTTATTAAATGGCTAGTTTTCACTGAAGATTGGAATACCAGATGACTACAGAAATTCCTATCTTTCCTTACAGCCCAGCATTTCTCTGGATAAGCCAGTATATTTGCAATCAGTAGCAGTTACAGTTTGTTTACAAGCAGTGTATCAAAGCACCTTTTCATACATAGAAACTGGGGAGAGAAAAAAACATGGTTCTTGTGCCAAATAGATGTGAAAGATTACACAGCTGCAGTGTCTTGAGGTTACAAAACTGCCAGTTTAACAAGCAAGATAAGCAGCAATGCTGATGTATTTATAGGAGTTTAGACATTTATATTGCTTTTTAAAAGAAATGTAATGAACCAATCCATAAGTAGTATGGGGATCATAGGTTTATTGCTTCTTAGTGTAATGGAAACCTACAACATAAAAATATGCCAATAAGCAACTTCTGTGTTAATGGCATTGGCAATACGCTCTTTGAGGCTGGGACTTTGTTTCTGGTGTGTGTGCAGAGTCTAGCACAAGGTAGCAGTCATCTGGCTGGAATCTCAAGCTACTGTTATAATCTAAGTATTAGAAAATAGCTATGTGAGAACTGAAACCTGCCACATCTTGTGAAAGGATCATTACCTTGAACCAAACAAATTTATATTTGTTTAATAGTTGGTATCTAATCTGAAGATCTTGTACTCATTTCGGTAGATTGTGGAGAAGTTCTTTGGACGTTGCAAGTGGCAGATGTGCTGAAGGAAGCAGCTTGTATCTGTAAGCAGTGCTGTAGGAAGAGCAGGAAAGTACAAGGTTCTACAGAGTCACTTGCCTTTAAGGTAGTGTGATACATTTTTGATTAATTTGAGAAAAGATGTACCATAGAATCACAGAATCACAGAATCGTAGGGATTGGAACAGACCTCTGGAGATCATCCTGTCCAACTCCTCTGCTAAATTAGGATCCCCAGAGCAGGTTGCACAATGTCAAACAAAGTATTAAATTCTGACTTCTAAATATGTACAAACAATCAGCAGTTTACACTGTCTGCTTTACTATTGACTGGGAAATAAAAAAAAAGATGTAAAATATATCACCAAAAATTCTTTCACCGTCCCCACTCATATGTAAATGGAAAATATTTCAGCGTTTTAGTGTTGTCATTGTTTACTGAGTGTGCTGGCTTAGCCTTTTCCAGTTATCCAAAGTGGCTTCTCACCATTTCTTTGATAAGAGGAGAACTGAGATAATTTTGAGCTGTCATCACTGAATTCTCACCTCTCTCCCTGTCATGCAGTGCTGTTCAGGAGTAAAACTGTAGACTCCTTGACCAGCCTGTGCTTTAACAACATAAGCGAACAACATACTAGAGGTTAAAAGTAATTTCCCTGCCAAAAACACTTTTCTGACTGGGGACTTCCTTTTGAAAATTCTGGCTCCAAGAGCAAGGTAGAAAAGGGTATGCTAGATATGTTACCGCTTAATTTTGAAAATATCAGGATGACTCTCTCCAAAATAAATATTGGAGAGGTTCTTAAGCAATGTATGCACTAAGTTATAGCTGTGGACTGGCACATAGCCATGGTTAGATGGTGTTTGGTTTTGGTTTCCCAGCCAACCTCTCATGAGTAAGTGTTAAAATGCGGTGTGAAAGAGTGATGAGGGAAAAGCAATGAGGGAGAAGTTGAGATTACCTCTCTGATACAAAGTGCCCTTTTAAGGTCAAGAGAAATATTATTAGAAGAGAAAGCTCATCAGAATTCAATACCAAGTATAAGCCAGCGACATGGAATTTCCTCTTTCAAAATTTCAAGCCTGCATTCAGATGACATCCCTCCTAAACCGCCTTTGCTTATTCTCATCATCTAAACCCACTGCTCCTCAGACGTCTCCTCAGAATGGAAGCTCCTTCTTTTTGTTCTCGAGTCCTTTGATTTCCTACAAAGTCAAGGACAGCTGCCTTGCCCACAAGGCAGCTCCCACCTGGTACCATTAGAACAGCTACACAAGCTCAGCATTGCTGCTACTCTGCCGCTTCCACTTCTGAGCAGAAGCCCAGGATCCCCGAGATGCCAGTGTTGTTACATCTGCATGGGACCCTCAAATTGCTGTACATCAGTGCACATGTGTTTGTTTTCAAACTCAACAACAAATGTGACATTAAACACCCTTGACTGCTCCACTGAACATCCTTGTCTGCCTCATGTTTCAAAACAGACCTAATTCCTAGTGTTGCTGGCTTGTGATTGAACTAATGGTGCATGCAGAATCATAATTCAGCAAAGTGAATTAAATCATCAAAGAGTCTTTTACACTCAACACTTATCACTGCCTGTGCAGAAACCAAAACTGTGTACCTGGGGGAGAGCAAATGTTTTTACACAGTTTAGAGGTGGACAGTCAGTTGTGGGCAAACAGAAGGTAGAACTGGCAATTCACAGAAGAGCTGAGGGGCTGGAATATGTAAATGACAAATCTAAATGAGTCAGCAGCCCTCCATAGGAAAAGCATCAGTGGTTTGTAGGAATAATTTCCTCTTGCAGATCCCATCTGTAAGAAAACTGACTGTCATTCGTTATCTAGAGAGTTTAATAAGGAACATGAATTATTTATTTGGGATTTTTATTTTTTCTTTTGGGAGAAGGGTTCTCAATTAGTTCCTGGCTCTTTCAGGCCCAGTTTTTCCCAGTAAGAACCTGGCCAAGGATCTCCGCATGACAATAGAAATCTTTCTTTTTGCTCTGAAGGAGGCACATCCAATGTCCCCAGAGTACTGGTCCAGATACCATCATGGCAACGTAGATCAGTTTTACCTGACTTACCAAATGACACAACTTCATGTGATCAAGAAAACAACTGATTCTCAGGAACATGCAGAAGGGCATTTTTATAGACTCTTCGTTCTCCTCCAAGGAAGTTATTTGAAGATTGCTGTGAAGTTTTTTGTTGGTTTGGCTATGTTAGTAAGGAAGTTGTTTTCCTTACAGGATATGCTTTGACTAATCTTTAGGGCCAGAACGCATCCCAGAGGACGCAGAGCAGACCCATCCCAAATAACACTCTGAGTCCAAGACAAGCATTAATCTACAATGGGTTTTGTACAGCAAAGGAGAGTTTTGGCTTAGTAAACGTTATCTCTTACAGGAAGTCAGCTCTGGAAAGTGTCTCGCCAATCCTTCTATTTTTATAGGTTTAAAAAGTTCTTGTATCTTCACAGCAAATGAAATAGGTCTGGATCTTGGTTACGTATGGAAACATCAGATACAGGAGAGGAAGGTGCCACTATTCCCTTCTACCTCTGCAGAGCCAGTGACAATTTTATCCTTCTAAAATAAATAACAGCCTCAACTTCCTTTGATCTCAGATTCTTTATTCTTGAAACATCATCTTCTTTTTGCAACCCTAATTCATTTCAGGTACTCTTTATTTTTTTTTCTTTTGGTTTGATTGTTTGTTTTAGACAGGTTTAGGGCTGGACCTGATGTAGTGATTTGTTTGAGTTTCATGGCATTAAAGTTGCTATTCAGGAATGTTGCTGAGACTATGGCCGTGTTACTCCAACTTGGAAAGATCACAGAATTGGCAACTCCCAAAACAAGATCAGCCAAGAACAGTCTCATTTGATGTGCGCTTCCATTTTTAGCCTGCCTTCAGGATTCAGGTATGATGAGTACTTTGTTGACCCAGTGCTTATGTCTGTGCAGGGGAGAAAAATTTTACATAAAATTCTGAAACAAGCCCTATTCTTTTCTGCTTCTATTGTGTCCTAGGATACATCTAATAATACGGCAATGAAATCATTGCCTCCAGCTGTTTCCCAATTGAATTTACCAAAAGGATAGTGAAATGATCTCATCTAAATCCCTTTCCACACAAAGCGTTGAGCCGTACCAGCCAACACCAACACTGGTTCCAGTGTGGTCATAGTGCAATTTCCTTGACAGTTCTGGACAGTTTCAGAGAGATTACAGATGGATGGATCCCATTTGGTTCCAGCTGGACTGGAATGCAGATGGATCCCAAATGTCAGAAAAAGGATCCTCACAGTTGAAATACTTGTGAATACTCAAATTCCCTTGGAAAGCGACAGTTCTGGAAATAACATTTTCAGTACCAGTAAATTAGCCCCAGAATGGCATTTCCTGGCATGTCCACAGTCTGGATGTGGTTAGGTTGAAAGAGATGCAGAAAAAATACCGAATTGAAGGTACTAGTTAGCTCAGAGGTGCCCCATGGGAAAATATCTAGGCTTGTTCTCCCACATTTTAAAGCCCTCCCTTTTGTTTAAATAGTGTTAAGATGGATACAGGTAATGAAACTTGGGGAGACTGCTGGCTTGTGTGAAAAACAGGACAGTTATTTGGATGTGATAAAGCAACTCAGACAACGAATGTCATCTGTCATGAATATTGTATTTCCTCACCGTGGAAGGATAAGTGTATTTTTTGGACAAAGTTGTTCAGGCTCCAGCTCCACTGGTGGCACTGCAAAGAACTAATTGTCCAACTAAAGTCCAGTTAGAGCTGACAGTGCTCAGCACTTTGCAAGACTGGATAACAGCTGGTTTTAAAAATATCTTCAATTGAAGGGTTAAGAAGATAGTCAAGTATGCTTTCCTAACAGCAAACTGAGCTCAAATGCTCTGAAAGACATGAAGCTGGAGCTACAACCAGGCACCAGCAGGCTAGGAATCCTGGCTTCCCTGGGGTGCTCCTGAGTGCCTGCAAAGCGCCTGGCGGGTTCCAGCACTGATGAACATGTCCATAAGCACAGCAGGTTCAAGCATGCCAGGATTATCTCCATGCAAGCTGAGAAGAAAGAAAACTCTGCTAAAATTCCTGCTGATATCAAAGGAAAATCCTCAGAGATTTCTGCCAGTTAGCTCATTCTGTACTGTCCCTTTCTATCATGGAGCCAGGAACAGAGATATACATCAAATATAGACCAGCTGCTCAGAAGTACGTGTAGATACTGACACTTTAATCACTTTTATAGGTAATGCTTTATGTCAGTTCCCAGTAGGGACTGCAGCCTGGACTATAATTTTGAATGAGAGACCTCAAATTCAAGATTAGTTTTGAATGTGTGTGGGAGAGAAAACAAGAGAAATCTGCTTTATGTGCTGTCCAAATTGTTTATCTTAGGGCTGAGTGATCTGTCGAGCAGATGGCTAAATAATTTTCAAGCTTCCCATAGAAGGCTGAATCCTCTGTGTTTGTAGGTATGCACGTATGGGTATATGTTCCCCTACCTTCGCACTTACTGTGATATGCTTCAGACCTCTGGGCTGCACACAGGGCACTTCTGTGTCCTGGCTGCTTGACTACAGGAGACTTCCGTGGGTCTTCTGTATAGTAGACAGACAAGTGAAATTGTTTACCACACAGAAAAGCAAAACATTTGAGTCTAAAAGTCAGCGTATGTGACCTGATATATGAAATACGGTAGTACAGGATGCAATGCACGCACTGCTTTAAGCTCATAAAAATATCAGTGGATATTTAACAGATTTTGCTTTTTTCCTTCCTTCCTTTTTTTTTTTTTTTTTTTTTTTAACTACATGAAAGGAATGCTTTTCTTCCTTCTAATTTTAACTATGAGAATTGAGTACGTTTTCTGTAATCTGGAAATAAAATACAGCAGAACCATTACTCAGTCTGTGTGTGAGAAAATGGACGCCTTAGTCCCATTACAGAGGTAAAGCATGGCTGTTCGACCACCCCAGTGATAAACTATGCCAAGAATATAACATTACTGAAGTAGTTTACCTAGATCATTTTAGCCTTTTCCATGACTGCTGCTACAACACTAAAAAGGAATAGAACTGGTACAAATCACTGCTTTCTGTACTTATCTCTCATTTTGTGATCAGATTAGGCAATGACTGACTATTTTCATAGCATCAGAACCATCTTGTTAACAGGGCCTCTGGTACATGAAGTGATTACGTTCTTGAATTTCAGAATTCTATAGTCTTCTTGAACAACAGTTTCCCAACCAGTACCTCATTCCAGTATCCACTAAACACTAGACCTGTTTTACAAGAGATGTTTTAACATTTTACTTTCAAACCGTCTTATTGGAGATGTATGTTGACTTACCGTTTTTTAAATTATTAATCTATGTATCTTACTTGTGCTAGAAGGGTTTATTTGCAGATGTTAACATGTTAATTTTTCCTAAAATGTTCAAAGAGCTGCCTTAGGTTTAGTATTCATTTTTTAGAACCTCAAGTTCCATAGCTAATTCCATCAATGTGATTTTCACAATATATATTGCACTTCTAGCTGCTTATTTTCCTTTAACATTGTCATTAATAGAGCATCTCCATAGCATAGAAATGAAGTGTCTCCCTTACACCTTTCATAACCTGAACTATGTCTCATCAGAGAGCACTTCTCCACTCTCTTATGCCTCTAGAAACATGCCGTCCATGCTATAAATCTCAATAAAGCTGAAAATAAGCAACATCAAAATCTCCAAGACAACACGCAAAGATACAACAAATCAAAGGCTAAATAGTAATGGTTCAATTAGACTTTTAAATTGGATATTAAAATGAGTTTTGTAGTTAAGCACAATTGTCTCTTAGAATTTGGCAGGAAAATCATTAACCAAATGATGTTAAATTTGCACAGATTGTTGAATAAATGAGTAAGACTTGCTTTACATGGCAGCAAACCAACCAAAAAACATACACACAAAGAATTGCTGGCAGTCCACATGAACAAATAACTTGCATGAGGATTAGACACTTTTTTTAAAGATCAGTAATTAAATAGTTACTATTCTCATTAGCTATCCCTCCAAATGGAGCAGCTCTCTTATAGACTGTGCAGTTGCAGAGAGGGGAGGGTACAGGCACATGTTCCTTGTATAATCTAAGGTTTCTTGCTTGTTTACTAAATGGGTGTGGTTAAATCTATAGTTGTTAATCACAGTTTATGAATATATGTTCCAGATGCATGTAAAAGTCAGATAATTTTGTATACTTGTTTATCTTCTTATTTTGGTACAGATGTTTCCTCTCTCCGCTAGGTCATATCCAGAGAAATCCAGGTATCTGGATGCACAGACACAAAAAATGCAGAGACTTTTCTAAACAGTGGAATCATCCAAAGAGTACTTCGTAAAGCTCAACTTACTCACCAGTAGATTTGCTTTATATCATTGAATTGGTTTAGCTACGACTAGCAATAAATATTCAAAATATTTTTACAACCAAATTGTGATTTCTTCCTCTTAATGATTAAGTTATTTTCTAAAATCCATCATGGATATTATCTGGAGGTATAGGTTAATCATACAGTAAGAGTGTGCAAGAAAACCAGAGGAATAAACAGCTACGTATAAACTTTCTTCCAAAAGCAAAATAAAATTATAATTAAGACTTAAAAAAAAAAAAGAATTATTCGCTATCATGTAGTATATTGGTACTGATTGGATTAACACTGTACAAAAAGCAGGGAAAAGTCAGTCTTACAGCATAGGCATGTGCAACATAAAACTGAAATGAGATTCTGGTTCTCATCTCAGCACAGTGATTACTTATGGAGTAGTCCCAATCCATGTAATCATCTCTCAGTCAGAACAGGAAATTTACAATCAGACCGTCTAGAAATTTACAAATCAGCCACATAAAAAGTGTCAGGATGGTAAGCGCCATATAACAATAGGTGTGTGCATATCAGCACTTCATCCTCCTTAAAAATTTTTTTTTTTTTTTTTTTTTACCCTTGTTGCCTTCTGGGAACCATCTCCATCCCATGCTGTTCCCTGTATCTCCAGCCACAGAAGTAGTTGGTGGCATGGCATAAGCAGTCTAGTAATTAAACAATATCACCAACTGCGACTTTGAGCGCTCGAGCCTTATTCACTGGCAAAGAAATGGCTAAAATAGCCAGAACAGGGAGACAGTGATGACAGATGGGCATGAGTTTAAGTCAAGACCTAAAATGAGAGACCTTGGTGGTAGGCTAGTGAACATATTTATGTACAGAGGTTCATAGAGAAATATTTTCATTTAGAAACTGGAAAATCAGACAGAAGTGTGAGCTGAACTTAATGGCGACTTAGGGGAAGGGAAAAAGAAGAGTTCAAGAAGCTAAAGGCAGAGCTGGAACTTAGAAGTGGGTGGGAGCACAGAAACACATTTAAAACAAGAAATTCTCAAATGTGATTTTCCCCAAGTATTTCTAGCAATGAAATAACCACACTGGTCAGTGTCTCTGATGTGATCTCATTCCCAGAAGTACAGTTCCAGTTTCAGATACCCTCATAAAGTGGTTACATCATAGAGATGCTTTCAATTTTACAATTGAAATAGTGTCAAAGAATAGCCTCTCTACCAGCACACACTAATGAAGCATATTGGAGAAAATACTCTTCCTACATATTAAGAAAACCAAAAAAATGCCTTTAGAGAAAATAAAGGAGTTTGGGGTTATAGTTAAAGTTGTTCTGTATTGACAGGCATTTATATTTCCACTCCAAAGACTGTAGTACATCCACTTAAAGTACCTTGGTTCACAAGGCAACTCAATAAAGTGGTTCAACTCCAATGAGTTCAACGGAGTTGTGCCAGACATGGATTAGGCCTCGTGACTGTAAAATATGGTCTGTTAAGGTGTGAATGATATACAGTTTCAGATCCAAGTAAATATCAGACAACATCAACTGTACCCCATTTATTCCAGAATTCACCTGCAGACTTTGCAAGAAGTTCTCTCTCCGTTTGAAAATACTGGGATCACAGAATCACAGAACTATAAGGATTGGAAGGGACCTCTAGAGACCATTGAATCCAACTCCCTTGCTAAAGCAGGTTCCTTATAGCAGGTCACATAAGTAAGCATCCAGGCAGGTCTTGAATCAGAGGTCCAGAGAACAAGACTCCGTAACTTCTCTGGGCAGCCTGTTCCAGTATTTTATCTTTCTGACAGTAAAGAAGTTCTTCCCTGATGACAGTAATATCTTAAAAATAGAGAAAAAAAGGCAAACAAAATGCTAAATGGCAAAAGAGAGAAGAGACAAACCACACTAAGAAAACGACACACCATGGGCCAAATTCACTGAAAAATATACAATAGTGTGAAAATAAGATATTTATTTTCAGCATTGAATATGCACGATACATCTAATATGCTCAAGACGCATTATACAATCTGCAGCAGCTGTCTCTATACAGAAGTCTGCAGAAGAATCAAAAGGAGCAATGTACAATAAAACCAGGCACCTTCCTATGCCCCTGGCTAGCTGTCACAACACTCCTTCCTTCTATTCAAATACATCACGTAGCTGATATTTTTCTAAAATAACAATGTTAACTGTTTAGCAGGAAAGGAAATACAGACAAAGGAGAGTAACTCCTTTGTGTGAAATGATCTATAGCCAGCAACATTTCCACAGGAAGAAATAACTATTTGTTGTTAATTTACCAACTCAAAACAATGAAACAACACGAAAGGTTCAAAATTAAGTGAATTGTGTGGTATTTTCCTCAAGAAGCTAGATCAATTTCAGAACTAGATCAGCTCTGACCCCCTACTTCTGGAAAGCATCATTATTCATTTATGCTTTGCCTTGGAGTAGGAATGGATGTAAGCCTGAGTTTCTATGACTTAGAAGAATAAGCTATTAAATTGCAAGATGGCAGGATTCTGTTCAGTTTGGGGAAGATAAGCTTGCAAATCAGAGAACTTGTCTTTACTTCTAGAGTGCAGCTGAAGTGGATCATTCCTGTATGTGAGCATTCTTTATAATACTTTAATATTAACTCTTGGAGGCCTCGGCTCAATTTTTCTTCGAATTCATACCAATATATTTATTTTTCCCCTTTTTTCTCCTTTCTTGCTATTTTTAAACTTCTCACGGCATTTTTTAAGCATCCTCAGCTTAATTTGCAAGCCTAAAGATATAAACTATTAAAAGTGCTTCCGTTTTATATGTTCAAACTTACGTTCTGTCTTTAAAATTACCTTATTCTGATATTTATAATCTTGAGATTACTGAATGCACCTGATACCATGTAAGATCCAATAAAAGGGAATCTCACTATTGAGAAATGAATTTTTGTTATGACAAGGAATGATTTATTTTTCAAAGCAGAATACATCAGCTCAGCAAAAACTCACCAGGCAGGCTTTTAAAACTGGTGAATGTGCAAGCCACTTTGCCTGTCCTAAATTAAACTGAACCTAAATGAAACTGGCTCTAGAAAATAATAATAATAATAAAATGATAAAAGCAACCACTATCTTGTTTTACAGAATAACTGAACAGAAAAGAGAAGAAACAAAAAATTAAAAGCTTTCGCACTGAGTCCTTTTTTTTTTTCCTGTTAGTAGACATACTGTTTACAGATGAATGCTAAAACAATTTTACATCCTAGCAGGGACTCACTGTTGGAGGTATGTGGGAAAAAGGTGTTTTTATATAGTATAGGTTGTCACTCCTTCTTCTGTATATGCGCGTGTCTCTACCGAATAGGAGTATGTCTTCACTCCAAATCTGAGTATACATATATGATTTATCACACTATAGAAGTATTCTTTCTGATGTAATGAGAATAACACTACTAGCTATCCCGTGCCCTTTCGTGTACACTGAATCTTGTCTGTTTACTCAGAAGGAAGTGTATCACTAAGCAATATTGAGGTTCCTGGAAAAAGAACACAAAACTGAAGACCCTAACAAGAAATGAAGAAAACATTCTAAGGATTGGAGGAAATCCTTAGAACTAGATTTAGGCTACACTAGGAGCTGTTAGAGAGGGTCCAGAGGAGGGCCATGAAGATGATTAGGGGGCTGGAGCACCTCCCCTATAAATACAGTCTGAGGGAGCTGGACTTGTTCAGCCTGGAGAAAAGAAGGCTGTGGGGTGACCTCACTACAGCCTTCCAGTACCTCAAGGGAGCCTATAAACAAGAGAGGAATCAATTTTTTGAAAGGATAGACAACTGCAGAACAAGGGGAAATAGTTTTAAGTTGAAGGAGGGAAGATTTAGGAGGGATGTCAGGGGAGAGTTCTTTACCAAGAGTGGGGAGGTGCTTGAACAGGCTGCCCAATGAGGTTGTGGATGCCCCATCCCTGGAGATGTTCAAGGCCAGGTGGATGGGACCCTGGGCAGCCTGGTCTAGTATCAAATGGGTAGGTTGGCAGCTCTGCCTGCAGCACAGGGGTTGGAACTTGATGATCCTTCCAACCCAAGCCATTCTATGATTCTACAATTCTAGGATATGATCATCTGACAGTAAATGACGTTTTTATTTTGATTTTTGCTAAAAGAAAAATATGTGGAAAAAATCATGGTTCCTTCAGAAAGGAAGGAATTTAGTGCCTACTAGAAACATAAGAAATAATTTATAACAATAACAGTATAATAAGAAATATTAAGAAATAAGTCATCTACTGGAAAATTGATTTCATTTGTACTCATTGCATATTTAGATATTTACTACCCCTATGCCAGAAAGTAACGTGAAAAACATTCATTTTAAGTTTACACAGAAAATAAATGTGGGCTGAAAGATATATGCAAGTAATTCATGACATCAGAATATAATAAGCTACATGGCTTTGTACACTTTTGGATCTCTTACACCATCTGCCATAACCTGTCTCAGCTCCTAAGAGTCCCAGTGTCTTTCCTTAGAAGACAAAAGTGGATGACTTTATTAGGTACCAGTTTTCCAGTAAACTGGTAAGAAATAGGTTTATTAAATTATTTCACCATTCCAGATGAAGATACAAGATAATAAAACATGGCTAATCCACGGCCTATTAAAAATATATATATATTTTTTAAAAGGTATATAAAAGAGGCTATAAAAAAAAATGTATCTTGAGTAGAGACTTCAGTTTTGACTCATCACTATCTCATGGTAATTTATACTCACAAAAAAATATGTTCAAGGTTCTATTTTCTTCACATTTTTGACGTCATGATTGAAATAAACCTAAGATTGCTTTGTAACACTGTCTCTCCTTGAATTTATGCATGTGTCTCTTCTGGAGTAACAACCTGGTAACTGAGTCAAAGAATTTTTGAATAACTGGAAAAAAATTGTAGTAATTCTAGGCAGGCAGCAGCAATTTCTCATACCAGATATTACAGAAAGGAAGATGTCTGTTCAGAAATCATTTATGAGGAGTACATACTGGAACAACTACAAAAAGTGATACGTGGCAAGTAAAAGAAATATTATTTTCAGGTAGGTTACATCGTAATTAATTTGACAATGTACTTTGACAAAGTTCAGATCCTGGACGTAGCTGTGTGCTGTAAACTTAATAATTTTTCCTTACACTGTGGATTAGATCACTGATTCTCCCTGTGTAACTCAGGTCAGGTATTGTTCTCCGTTCTGTTTACTTGACACACATGTAAAGGAGTTTTAGACGGTAACAAGGAAACCTTAAATACATTTCTCCTACTTCAGAAGCAGAGACCAAAGACAGCAACCTATTAGTCCATGACACTTACGGTAGGATTAGAATATAATGCTTTGATTAATGTCACACAGACTCTGATTGAGCTTTCAGATCTTTTTGCCAGTGGCACTGCACTGTCAAACTTATCTTGAAACATACAACACAGTTGAGTGTGCTGCAGGATGCTGGGAACTTTTCAGAGGCACAGATCTCTGACTGGACCACTCTCGCAGATTTGCTTCAGATGAAATCTGAAGCATTAGCTCCTAATTGCACCTGGATGCAATGGAATCAAGAAAGGGTGAACTGTGTACATATACTAAGACCTGAAAAACAAACAAACAAAACCAACAAAAACAGATGTGGATCAGAAATGCAGTGCCTGCAGTGGTCAAGGTCATAGCAAATAACTACTCAATGATTAGTCTCTCAGTCACATTCTGGCCATAGATGCTACCTGTTGAGATGCAGTAAGTTCCGTAAGAGTAAGTGCAGTTGGTCATCCTTTGGTTTGAGAATTAGTTGGTTTTCAAACCTACCATAAACTAACGCTTTGCATTCCAGCATTAGTTTTTCCATGCACTCTTTTGCCAGAAAAAAAAAAAAAAAGGCAGTGATTTATTGGTCTGTTTACTGAGGAAAGTAGAATCTGTTTTCCCTGAGAATTTTGTGGGAAAAAAACAAGTTCCCCCCAAACCACTAACTTGTAGTAGAGCAAAGACAATAAAACCATAGCTATGAGTGTTAAACTTATGCTCCATTTCCAAGCAATCTTGACAATTCTTAATTACATTACAAAATTTTATTTTTCTCTCCTGTACTCTGACTATATTTAAGTGATGCTATTAAATCAAAGCAATCTTTGTTAATGTGGTGGACATACTTCCCAAAGAAAAAATACTAATGCTGCTAATCCTAGAATATCTTTACAGTAATTTAAGTTTTAGAAAGCAAAACAATATTTTAAAATTATAAAACATCTCTGAACACTCCATGAGAATTGATTATACTTGAACTTCACTGGTGGTTTTTTTTTTTTTTGCAGTTGTTTGAATAGCCAATAGAGAAGCAGTTAGCTCTGTCATGATCACTTGGTGTTAAAAGGTCACCAGGATGCTGTCAGTGTTCCATTTGATGGGCTAGGCCATCGTGTGAAGATTGTTGTGGATAATTTGCATGCACCTTCAAAGAGAATAAAAATTGAGACAAACTAAATCCCATTAAATATACCAATCACTCCTACAGAAAAATTTGAATAAATAATCCTTGGTGTCTTTGTCATGAGTTGTTAACACTACACTCTCAAGTAATTACATTAAACTATATTTAATACATACTATCTATTCTCCCCGCAATCACATTAGAAACAAAAAAGGTAACAGTGTCAGCCAGCAACAGATAATGATTTTGGGGCATAACTAAATTACTCCTGGACTGCCTAATACTTTGCTTGCGACTGGTAGAAAATAAATATATACATCTTAATTTAACTTCATTAAACTAAACTTGAATATTGAAACACACCAAGGGAGCATACTTGGACTCAAGTGAAGTGGCCATTTTTATTTCCCTATTCCACCTGTTGCTCTTAATTTTTTTCCTCATGTATCTGGAACAAAAGACAATTATTTCCTATTGGAAAGAAAAAACCAACAATGTAGCTGCAACAGGCAAGAGTTACTCATTTCCCAACACAACTTATGCTTGAACTAGATGGGGAAACTTATTTTCCCCAGAGTAGAAGCTTTTGCAACTTACAGATATCTTCATGGCCGGCATTTCAGTGAGCTTCAGGGTCTTTGAAGTGTTTTGCATAAATATACATTGATGTCTTGAAAATAGTGAATAGGTCAGTGACAGAGACAAGGGTGTGAGGTGCAGGAGGTACTCTTTGGCATCCTCGAATTCAAAGCAGAGACAGAAACCTCCATTCAATATATGCCACAGGGAATCTCAACCACAAAATTAGTTACTTGACCAAGCTAGCTCTTCACATTTCTGTTGAGGGCAAAATAGTACAGCTTTTTTTAGAGAAGGTAGATTCAACATGATGAGAAAATAAACCGAATAAAACACAAAATAAAGTAAGTGACAAGTAGGTAAAAGAAAAAACTTAGAAGAGATCTGGGCTTCTATAATTCCAGCCTTATGACCAAAGGGAATGAAGAAGGAACAATGACAGATGACTGAAGTTACTGTAGTGTCAAATTTCTAAGAAATGTAAACAACTGTCAGTCTGTGGTCATAGAAAAATGCTGAACATCAGTAAATCATAGAACAGAAGCACGATGGCTCTCAGTTCCCTTCCTGCAGTTTTTCCATTGGTGTTGTAAAAAAGCCTTAAGTTCTTCATTTTTAGGGATTTTAATCAAGAAATGAAAAATCATCTTTTAGAACAATGCTGATATTTAATATGAAATCTGCTGTATAGCCTCATAATATCAAATATTTTCTTCTTGCAGAATTCCAGCAAATAGAATCCCTCAGTGTTTAACTGAAAGGTGGAATAGTCATTGCTCTCAATTAACTGACATTAGACTAAATCACAAAGAGGAGGAAACCAATTTTTTTTTTTTTATTTGTCTGGTTTTTCTTTACTTAATTTATCATTTACACTACATATGAGTTTTCTAAGACAAAATCGAAGTACCATCCCCTGGAGGAGAAGATGACGTTCAAGAATCTGAAAGTGCTTAAGTGTGCAGAAACTGATGGAATGCATCTGAGACGCTATGGAAGTGCAGTGACGTTCACACTGATTAGGAGAAATTTAATGCACATTTTTAAAAAGGGGAAAAAAGAAGATCCAGGGAACTACAGGCCAGTCAATTTCGTCTCTCTGCACCTGGAATGGTAATGGAAAAAGTAACTGTGCAAATTACGCAAGTGGAAAATAATCAGGTGATTGATGAGAACCAACATGGCTACATTAAGTTTAAATCATGTCTGACAAGTTTCGTAAACCTCTACAATAGAATTACAGCATTGGTGAATAAGGGAAGATCCAATGGCGTTATCCACCTGGACTTGCACAGGTAGTTTGGCACGGTCTGCCATGACATCATTTCTTCTAAACTGGAGAGACATGGAATTGACAAATGTACCAACTGATGGATTAAAAATGGACTGGATGATTGCACTGTCAGAGTTGTGGTCAACATCTCAGTGCCTGAGTGATACCAATGATTAGTCACGTTCCTCAGGGTTCAGAACTGAATAGCGAGACTAACAGCACTCTCAAGCACAGGTGACGCTCAGCTGAGTGGTGCAGTAGATACACTGAAGGGAAGAAATGCCATCCAGATGAACTGTGAGAGGTTTAGGAAGTGAATGCATGCAAACCTCATAAAGTTCAAAAAGGCCAAGAACAAGGTCCTACACATAAACAGGGGATATCTCAACTATGGATCTGTATATAGTTGAGGGGAAAATGGATTGATAGCATCTTCAAGAAGGTCTTTCAGGAGTTAGTACA